>PVLA01005663.1:0-140761 GCA_004027455.1 Hydrochoerus hydrochaeris
ATCATGCGTTTGCACAGGGGCAAAAAAACAGTCACACCCATAAGCTGTGGCAGACAAACTGCCCGGCCTGACATCTGAAAGATTCCTTATTCAGTGTCCTTCCCCCCTGTTCAAAGCTCCTCCAGTCACCACCTAAAGCAGCAGAAACCAAACCCGTGAGAAGTCTCCACACCTAAATACCAGCAGCGTTCAGTCCCAGACGTGCAGAGCTGCACAAAGAGGGCAGTCAGGGTTCGCTCTGAAGTTGACGATCAGGCTGGTGTGGGGGGGGCCATGAAGAGAGGATCCCACGTTATAATTAAGGAAGGAAAATGGTCCAGCTTAAGCTCCACCCTGAGCACACAATGAGACTCAACCTCACCTGCTGTCAAACTATAGACTGGTACTTAAGGTCACGGAATCACACAGCATTGCCACAGACAGGAAAGAAAAAGCTGGGCATTCCGTTAAATGGAAATGACAGTCTGCTACACAACGGTGACATTTAAGGGCCTATTTGAGTTCCCTTTGCTGCCACCGGGATGCAATCGGCCAGCGCTGGGCAGCGCCCCAGATGGCCTGGCCCTGCAGGACACCTCAGAACTCCAGAGTCTTACTTTGTGTTTGAGGCCGTAGTTCACTTCCAGTTCCATAAGCAAAACGCTCTTGCGCACATTTAAAGTCTTCTGCAGCTCGTCGAAGGTGGAGTGGATGTCGTCAACAATGCTGGCTTTTTGGTTGGTCAACTGATGGATGATTTCTGAGATGAACTGAAGAGCAGAATCTATTTCCGGGAGCCTGGGGTGGGGAATGGGGGACATTCGTAAAAGATCTTTAATGTCAAATATTCCTGAGTACTGTATCCAGACATTATTTTATATTAAATTTTTTTTCCTATGCCTTTTATCATCTTTAGAATGAACTAATGGACACAGGGATTGATGGACAATGGAATGAGTGAAACTTCAACGGTCTACGTTGATTTGCGTCTTCGAGCAACTAATTTTAATAATTGATGGTGCAAGACTTGAGGCTCTAGGAAAAATGGTTATAATAATCCAGGTAATCCAAATAATCCTTTGCCGCAGGGAGTTGTCTTGGGCACTGCACAATACTAAGTAGCATCCTGTCCTCTGCCGGGTGCCAGCACCACGCTCACACAGAGCTGGGACAGCAAAAATGTCTTCAACACTCCGGGGGGAGGATGACAGAACTACCCATGGTTGAGAACCACTGATCTACCTGTGTAACTATCTTTTTTTCCTAACCATAGAAAATTTAACCCAACAGAGTTTCCTGGGAACTTTTCTGAATTTTCCAAGTTCTTTTCATCAGTTTCGAATAATCATACTTTTTTTTACTATGGGTACTGATTCTTGGTAAGGTGTTTACTGTTTTGTCTGCTTTTCAGCTGCTGCTAATTTTCTCTGGTCCTTCTCGTGTAGAACAGAGCCGCTCTCTTCTGGAACGCCTGTGCCAGAGAACCTAAAGCAGAGGAGCTCAATACCATTTTGCAGGATTCACTGGAAAAAGACGCCCAGGCGCTGCGAGGGGCCTGGAAGTTGTCAGGAAGGGCATCTGTGGAGCTCTCCAGGGCCAGGTTCAGGCATGAATTTTAGAGATCTCCAGAGAGCATTTTCCTTGAGTGTACTTTAATTCATTTAATCTCTAAGAGACTAGAAGAAAAAAATGCTACCACTCAAAAGGCAGTTGGAATTTTACCAAGAAGGGGGAAACTTTTATCACTTACCAGTTCATGACCACAGACCTGGGGTTAAGGAGAGTTTATTTATGAAACAAAGTCAGACACCTGCAAGGGTGACCTGAACTGACCAACTACAGCACTGAGACGAGAGACCATGGGGCTGGTAGCTCACATGGAAGCCTGGCCGGGGAGGGGGACAGGGCTCGAACCTTTTGTTAACCGCGTCCAGCTGGACCTGAAGTGAGGCCTTGTGCTGCTCCACCACATCCTTGAGTGGGACCGTGGGGTGCTCTGCGTGCTCCCCCTCTGTGCACTCGTGACACATGGCAGTCTCGCAGGACTGGCAGTAAAATTCCATCACCTGCGGGGACACAAGAAAAGCTCCAGGTTCAGGGTCGCTGGCTGAGCACTTGTGTTGCAGGAAGCAGTTTCCTTTCACTTTCTCAGCTAATTCTCCTGGCCATTGAAGAATGCTGGCTCTGCTCTTTCCAGCTGCGTGGCAGGAAAGGTAGAATGAATTTGCCACAACAGGTCCGAGACAGAGGTGGTGGATCTGACTCCAGAGCTATGGCTGCAGCCACAAAACCAGCTTTCTGGTAGCAGCTGCCTAACACAGAACTGTATAGGGCTGTGATTCCCAAGCATTTGGTTTTGGAATGTCTACACATCCTTTAAAAACTAATGGGGGCTCCAAAAGGACTTCTGTGTGTGTGCAAGATAACCTGTAGATACTTGTCATGCTATGAATTGAAAGAGACTGAAGTTTTAATACGCCTTAATTTAGTAAAAGCAATAGTAAGTCCATCTAAGTATTAACATGAATCTTGCAATTTATGAAAAATGATTACATTTGTAATCATTCCTCCTGTTCATACCTGTGTGGCACATACCATATAGGGCTGTGGAAAGTGCCACTGTCCACTCTTGAGAGGGCAGGAATGAAAAGGACAATGAATGGCTTCTAATTGCTGTGCTATGATACGGGACTGAGGACCCGAGAGGATTTCCGGACACCCTGCAAACCTCAGCCTGGACACAGATGAGCCAGGCTGAGCAGCACACATCCTGGTCCCCACTTATTTAGCTGAGTGATCTCGAAACCACTTCTCATCACACGACAACCTCTGCCTCTGTCAAATGCCAACAGCAACAGTAACCTGCTTCTCCAGGCTGCCGGAGGCCAGTGGGTGAGTGGGCACCACCAGCTCACGGCTGCCTGGTACGCGTGGTACAGGAGGCGTCTTAGTAAGCAGTGGTTACTACAGTGCTGGCGATGACATCATGTGGCCACCTGAAAACAGAATCATCTTGTCCTGATTGTGACGAACTCTCGAACTCTCGGGAATGACACAATTTAAAGCCTGAAGGGTAGTTTGTGGAGGTGGCTGTCCCACATACTTTCAGCTGGAAAGAGTATCTTCTAAGGTTAAATTCCCAAAGCCCTTTTCCAGGGTAATTTTTTTTTTTTTTGTTAAAGTGTAATGCACATCTCGAAAAGGGCAAAAATCTGAATATAGCACAAATGCACCCTGCAGCCACTTTAGTTTAGATCCCATTTATGAAACAGTTATGAGGTTCAGGTTCCTGAATGCAGGACTGTGCCCTCCCAGAGCCCACCTCGCTAATGCCTCATGGATGACAGACCCAACACTGCCAGAAGTGTGGCCAAGAGACAGAGACACAGACAGAGACAGAGACAGAGAGAGGACACACTCAGCCACAGCTCGATGACAAGATTCCTTATCAAGATTCGCTCTCTTACATAGCACTTTCCTGGAGCGGATTTTCCCAGGAATAAAACACTCACTTCAGTGATGCTATCTTAGAAACAATCTTTTGCAGCAAATCAGATTCAGACAAAAGTCCTTCAGAGCACCAGGTGTGATGGCAAACGCCTACAACCCCAGCATTTAGGAGGCCGGGACTGGAGGATCAGGCACTCAAGGTCAGCCTGGGCTACATAGTGAGACCTTGCCTCAGAATATCGGAAAAAAATCCTCTGCAGGTCAAAAACATTTCTCTACAAGTCCATTCATATGCATTTTAATACACTCAAATGGAAATTCAAAGCTCCCATGGGAGGTCTATGACATTAGTCACCTGAATTTTGTTTTGGTAAAGTCTGATTCAAGCCAGCAACCTGCCCCACACATAGAAACTGATAATTATTTTCCAAAGGTCTGTATGAGCTAAAGGACCATTCTCTGTCTGGCAGTATCCTCTGAGAAAAGACAGCATTTAGGTAGCGTTAGGAGCATTTTACTATGTTCCTTTCCTTCATGTGTTTAGAAAATGGAATGATCTAAACCTGTAGGCAGTGACAGCATGGTGGCACAAGCCTGTAATCCCAGCATTCAGAAGGCAGAGGCAGGAGGATTCGAGGCCAGCCTTGACTTTGCAGTGTGTCCAAGGCCAGCCCGAACTCTTTAGCCAGATTCTGTCTCAAAACAAAAAACAAAACTCACACAGAACAAAACAAAACAACAACAACAACAACAACAAAAAAAACTACGGGCATTCTCATGAAGTTTTTAGACATTATTTCTGGGAATGCAAATACATAGTAACAAGATAATACAAGTCCTGTGTCATATGTATTTTACTCATTATTTGAAAATATGCATAAGCCAAGAGGTTTCCTGTTTTTCAAAGGGTTTGAGAAAGGGAGAATAAAACAGCAGTCCTCACTAAGTTCTTAGATTTTCTTTTGAAAATCGCCACCCCCAGGGATCTGTGGAACATTTCCTGGCTTTAGCAGGAGGAGATTCACTTTATGAAAACTCCTTATATTTCTAGATTTTGTATATTACAGACTCATATTTACTCATGTCCCACTTTGCTGGCCAGAGCTCATGAAACCTCTCTAGAGCAGGCTGTCAGCATGGGTCACAGGCGGCCGAGAGAGGCCAGGAATAGAATGTGAAGAGACTTCTTCCCTCCAGTTCCTAGCAGGGTAGGGGCTGAGCAGTGCGTGCTGTGAGAAAGTGACACACTTCCCCTGTCCCTCCAGGTCAAGAGTCAGTGTCCACCCCCTCAGGAGAAGACAGTGTGGGCTCTCGCCTAGAAGGAATCTAGTCAAAGGAAAATTTACTAGATTTTATTTTATTTTATTTTATTTTATTTTATTTTATTGTTGGTCTTTTTGAGACAGGATCTCACTATGCAGTTCAGGCTGGCCTTTAGTTCGCTTTGTAACCCAGGCTGGTCTTGAATTTGCAGTGATCCTTCTGCCTCAGCCTCATGAGTGCTGGAATTATAGGCATGTTCCACCACACCCAATTTAGATTTTAAATGAGCACTTGCATGTATTCTCAAGAGCTCAGAGAAACCGCGAATTAAGAACTAAAGGAGGGCCTGAGATTTAGCTCAACAGCCTAAGCGGCTGCCTGACAGTCCTAAAGTCATGAGTTCGGTCCCTGGTACCACAAAAGAACGGTTTCCACAAATGATGTGAGCAGACAGAAAGACCTGGAAAATGTGAAAATAGGACCTCTGAGATTACAGCCTGAGGACTGGAAATAAGAAAGACTGAAGAAAGAGTAACCAGACCCATGAGGCCTGTGGGTACCATGAAAGGTACCAAAATAGTCTCAGCGGGAATTCCGAAGGAGAAGAGTGGGAGAAATGTAAGCTAATAATTGAAGAAATAAGGGCTGGAAACCTCTCCAGCTCTGGTGAAAGCACCAAATATACATAGTCAAAAAGCCTAATAAACCCATGCAGGCAACTCAGAGAGCCAACAAAGGGAGCTTGCAGCCAACCCATTAAAAAACAAACACCTTAGGGGCAGCAAGAGAAAGGCAGTTCATCATATACTGGATAGCTAAGGTTCATAGCCAGCTTCTCATCACAAAGCACTTTCTAGCCAAAGACACAATTAAGTGAAAAGTGAAGGATGGGAGAAGAACTGGGAGACTAAACTTGGAGGGCCCTCCTTGAAAGAAAAGCAGTCCTCTCCATCTTTGCAAAACCTGGCCCTGGTTCCGTAAGTTGATAGGTATGGAGCTGGCTGAGACCTTTCCTCCGTTGGCTGTAAGCAATGCAGATTGGTCTAGCCAAGCGCTGATGGGTAGTCTTTAAACCAAGGCAATGGATCAGTGTTGCCCACCTCCATAGGTCCCAAGAAGCATGTGTGAGGCTTCAGAGAGAGCCACGCTGTCTGCTGGGACCGAGCCTGGGGATAAGAGGCTATGAGTTCTCAGGGCATAAAAAATTACATGTCAGAGCAGAAGCACTGACCCCAGACCATTAGGTTCTGCCCTGAATTGTGTTATGCAGCTTACTCTTCCTGCATCTCTCTCTCTTTCTCTCTCTCTCTCTCTCTCTCTGCATATCGCAGAGGTGATTTCAGGCCCTTCCTAACCCAGCTCACAGCATTCACGTACTCCCCATCACTCTCAGCAGTCACTCATCCCTGAGCTATGCCTGGCTTTTTATTTATGAATTCATAAAACCTGGGTTTAGCCCTGGGTCGAGGCCTTTGTTCCGGTTAGCCCTGGGTTGCACTGAAAGTGATAGATTAGAGTTAATTTATTAGAATTGCAATAACTTTTCCATGAGATTATAAATGTGGGTTTTTCTGGAACATGATGAGGTCCAGAAAAGGTCCAAAAGGGTTTTCTATAACTAAACCTAGTATCAGACAGATGAGACATAAGACCAAAAAACATTGCTATGAGAGAGGAAGAGAGTATACTACAAAAATAAATTACATAATTTGACAGAACTTTAGCTAGATTGACCAAGAAAAACAAAAACAGAAAAACATCAAATTACTAAAATCAGGAAGAAAAGTGAAGAAATTATTACTGACATCATGGAAATAAAAAAGAATTATAACAATACTACAGATAGTTTTAAGCCAGCAAACTGAGTAACTTAAATGGACAAATTTCTAGAAACACAACCAAATCCGATGTGAAGAAACAGAAAGTCTGAGAAGACTTAGAAATCATCATCATCAACAACAATAACAAAAAAGCCCAAAACCAAAAAGCTTCACTGATAAATTCTACCAAATGTTTAAGTAAGAATAGCAACTCTCAAACTCGGGGGAAAAAGAGGAGGAGGAGGAAGAGGAGGAGGAGGAGGAGGAGGAGGAGGAGGAGGAGGAGAAAATCCATTCCACCTCCTCACCCATTCTAGTAGGCCATATTTTCCCAACACCAAGGACCTCACAAGACAATTATAGACAACTACTGTATAAATATAGATTTTAAAAATCCCTATGCAATACTAACAAATCCAGTCCCATATTAGAAGGATTACCCACTGAGAGCACGGGGAATTTATCCCAGGAATGCAGGGGCGGCTCCCGTATGTCCTGTAGGAAAGTCACCCCATGTGTTACACCACACTAATAGAATGCATGACTGCTTAAATGGGCAAGGTGCTTCCTGTGAGAGGGGACAAAAATGCCTTGGAGGTAGAGGGTGGTGGCCTTTGTACAATTTAGCAAATATACTAAAAACCACCTGTTGTCACTTTAAAATGATATGTGAATCTTGCCTACAAACAAAACAGAACTGCAGCTTTGAGGAGCCAGTGGCAGACTTGGGTCATTGTCCACTGTACGATATCTTTTATATGTCGTGGGGCGAAGGCCCTGAAATCATTTTGAGGTGCCAACAGCCAGCTGTCTGCAAATGCTTGAGCTGGGTTCTGACAGCCCTGGCTCCAGCCGAGAGCTGATTGTGTGAGGTGTGTGACTCCTCCTCCTCCTTCGTTGTCCCACTCCGCCTGGTGAGAAGATGTGCAGGGGTGGAAGGGATTCCAGAGGCTTACTGCTGTTGGCAGACAGTGGCTGCTGGCATTCATCAGAAGGGGAGACTGGCAGGACCCTCTGCATCCCTACGGTGACAAGGACACTCAGAGCCTTGGGCCAAGCCAGAGGCTTCAGAGTCCTAACGGTGGATCCTGTTGCCTAGACCAGGGACTCCTCCACAAAAACCCCTCTGTACTTCTTCACTTCCATGTTACACAAGCATCTATGCGAGCAGAAATAGTGATTCCTGGTCATTTGTGTACTGAGGGTCACGGGGCTTGGGGCTCAAGTGTGCTTTCTGCAGTGCTTAAAGTGCTAAGAGCCACTTAGACCACCGACCATTTTCCTTTGTATTTGGACAGTGCCGCCAGGGCAGCTGAATGAGAAGACAGTGTCCCCACACCTAAAGCAGATGACAGGCTTTCATCCGCATGCACCTGCTAATCAGCACTGCCCACCCACCAGGAAGGCAGCATCCTGCTTTGCTGTTAATTACTCAATTTTATGAACCTTCAGACGCTTGACTGGTTTTCACCCAGGGCAATTAACTGCAGCACTTATCTGGGATATTACATGCATTTGGTTTGAATATGCAATGAGGACCCCCGTGCCACTGAACTCCTACAAGGTTTGAGTGAACAGCAGAATGGTTATTCCCAAGGCCTCTCGCAGGTTTATAAATTTTATGATTCCATGGAACGTAATGACCCAGCAGGAAGTACTCAAAATATACTTTAAAAAGCTTCATTCACCTTGAGGTTTCATTTTTAAAGCAACTTGAGAAAAGGCTTGTGGTCGAAGAGGGGAAGAGGTTTGTTTTTTTTTTTGGTACTGGGGATTGAACTCACAACCTTGTGTTTGCCAAGCAGGCACTTACACCACTGAGCAAAACCCCCAGCCCTAGAGGAAGAGTTTTAACCTAATGAATTCTCCAACTATGCTGCACCTCTAGGAAGGATTTCCACTTTGCAAGCTGAAAGTCTCTGGTGTTGCATTGTGCTGGGGAAATACATCTTTAAGAATTTTTAATTTATCCTTCCACCAGTGACAACAGATTTCTCTTTCCACTGTTTCACCTGCAATGAATAATGTTATTTTATAAAAATTCATAGTTGTTTTATTTTTTGCAATGCTTGAGATTGAACCAAAACCCTCGCACACTCTAGGCAGGTGTTTGACCACTGGGCTAACCAAAGTTACAGAAATCAAAGAGCCAACCTCTACTCATTGGCAGCATCAGTGCTTCCTTGGACACCAAAGCTAGGCACCTGGGGGTTGCCTGGTGTCCTTTGGGCCTGGGGGTCTCTGCTTACCTGTCCACCCAGTCAACTGACTGTCATGTGTGGTTCAGCCCTCCAACCACAACTCTGCTGCCATGGACTAGGGCTGAGGTGGGTTCTCCTGCAGGCTTCTAAGTGGCTGGCTGTCTCAGGCTTCTCTGCTTTGGAGCTACCCTTCCTCACGGCTCTAGCTATTATGAAATGAGTTCAGGGCGAACCTCGACTGCTCATTCCAACACATACCCGCCTTTACGAGCTCCCCATGGCTTAGATTCCTTACAGTGTCATCCAGGACCCTCCAAACCTGGGGCTTTTACCTCTTTGGTGACCAGCATCGCTTCCTGGCTCCTGGGAACAGTGGACTGAGAAAGAACACAAAGTCTCTGGTTTTTCTACACTTTCTGCAACTTCATCCCTTCTGCACAAAATATCCTTCTTTTTTCTATACTTTGTATACTGGGCTCCTACACGTTAGAAAACAAAACTCTAAACGTATCCACATAGAGCGGCACACATCACTTATCTTGCAAACTTCGGTTTTGGTTGAGAAGTGTAGCTCAGTGGTATAGCATGTGTTTAGCATGTGAAATGCACCAGGTTTACCAAAGGAGGGGGAAAATGCAGTTTTAATGCCTAATCAACAATCAGTTATGTAGACTCACCATAACTTAACAATGCTCTTAAATTGTACATTCGGATTATTTTTAATTTTTACTTTCTTTAACCTCAAATCTAATTATTTCTTCAGAAATAATTCTATTAATGGCATCTGGATTAAAAGATGAATGTGTAAAACGATCATTATATTTTGCTAAGTTGACATCAACTTTCTGAAGAGCCATTTACCCTGCCACCCACTGAATATAAAAATGTCCTCATTTTATACATATCCTCATCAACACTGGTTATTACCTCTTATAAAATCTGTTGCTGATTTGAGAAGTTGATTATTTATGAAGCTTAACACACCCCCCATATAATTATTACATCTCCACTATGGGTTTTCTGAGCTCATTTTCTTTTGGGATTTTTTTGAAAGTGCTCTTACAGATTAAGAACTTGTTGGGGTATTTTAATTAAGAATTTTATAGCACCTACCAATTGTTCAATTATTAATTTTAGGAGGATTTCTTCACTGGGTTTTGGTATCAAGGATTATCAACTGAACAGCTTTCTGTCTTTTCTTATCATCTAGAAATATACATGCTATGAATAACATCTGTTATTTTCTTTTATATTTCTTATCTTCATTTTGTGGTTCTTTTTCTAACTTGTGTGCCTTTCAAATAAAACAAGAAGCTTTAATCTAAAAAATTTCCTGGGTAGAAATTTAATTTTGCTCCATACACTTAATAGATAAGGTTTCCACTTCTGTAGTTTGTAAATAATCCAATTGTACCATTTGTTTTCTTTGACTGAATAATTAGGAACTTTAAAACAAAACAAAACATTTCAGGGGCTGAGGATAGAGCTCAGCGGTAGACCCTTGCCTGGCATGCACAGGGCCCTGGGTGGGATCTCCTGCACCACACACACACACACACACACACACACACACAGCTTTTTTCCTTACACACGTTACTAATGTAATTTTAGTACATTGCTCAGGAGCTTTGTTTACACAACAGGAAACTACAGTGATGTTTTCTTAATGACCCACTATTTAATCAATTTCATTTGTTCAAGTTCTCACAATCTTGACAGCTTATCTTAGCACATGACTTGTTGGGGAGAGGTAGATCATTGCATGAAGAGCCCTCTTCTCTAAAATCCATCTTCTGTTCTCCAGACCCACTGACACCATTCTAGTTCTTCCTCTTAGCTCTCATTTGAACAATTCAATAAATTCAGATTTGGCATCACAGACTTGGGTGTCTACCACCCCACTCCTCTACAAGGCCACTAGAATATCATCCCTCTTTACAGAGCTGCCAGTGGAATTCAGGTCAAGCATTTTCTGGATGATATTCATAGCCCATTACAGCCTCTCACGTCTGCTTTTCTGGGCTCCTCCCTGTAATTCTCCTCCTCACCTGGTTCCCTGCCCTCCCCTTCCCAGGACAAGCCAGTCCTGAGTCTGCAGCTGTGTCCCTTTGCTTACTGATGCCAACTTCCCAACTGTTATTATCCTCACCCCTGCCCTTTCACAGCCCAAATGTAGACAGTGTCTACAGGAGGGTTCCTTGTGTGCCTAAAACATACTCCTCTATGAAGTGGGACCTGCAGAGAACCCTAGCCTGAGTGACACTTGAAGAGGACTTGTGTGCCCCACAGAAATGCTGTCCCCAAACCAGTATTCAGAATGCAGGGTCCCAGCAGACACAGCCTCAGCATTTACTGTGGGAAACAGTCACCAAGAATGTTTGAACTACTATGGAACACGCCCTTTAAGGTTCTTTTTAACAAAATTTATACAGTGATGCTCCCTTGTAGTAGAATACACAGGAAACCTGGTAGTCACTAATAGTCCAGTATGTTTCAATCAAGTTACAGATACGTAACCTATGGTGTTATAGATGTCACCTACATTGAGTGTTTCTTCCTGTTTGAGCTACCAAAAAGCTCACGATGATATTCATCCCTGGTCTAGCATTTATGATGCATTAACAACTGTGTGATTTAAAGCCTTCAAGCCTGGGTCTCTTATCTATGAAATGAAGGTAATAAACTCCTGCCTTACAGGGTAGGTGTGAGGAGCCGAGTCGGGTATCTGGAAGGTGTTTTGGCAAGGTGCTTGACACTGTGCTTGGTGCAAAGGGTATGGTGAGCTAAGTCTTCGTTCTTCTGGAGCTCATCCTCTAGAAGGAAAGCAGGAGGACCCACAGCTAAACAATCCACAGGGTGACGGGGTGGGTACCATGCAGCAGCGAGGAAGATGATGTGTCAGAAGAGACTGTCACATAGTACAGTTGGGAAGGGCTGCTCTGCTCACAGAGAGTTCAAAGATGAGAATGAGTCAGTTACACAAAGCAGGAACAAAGCCCACCCAGCCAGCAAGGACAGACAGGTCTGCAGGTGGAGAGCAATTTGGCCAGCAGGCTGTCATGCAAGTGGGCAGAGATGTGGTCGAAAAACAGTGGTGGCTACTAGTAATTGCTAGGCTTTAAAGATCACTCGCCTTAGCGGTTTTATTGTACATAGGACTTTTATTATTATAAGCAGTTTCAAATACTTTTAAAGTGAGTGATATAGAAGGAAAGAAGTGAGGGAGTTCATTAATTAGAAATAATATTAGGGCAGGGATGTAACTGAGCAGTAGGTATGTACCTTGCTTGTGCAAAGCCTTCAGTTCAATCCCAGCACTAAAAACAATTACTAATCGCAATTTTATATGCATATTAAACATAGTTTTATTATAAATATTTTTTCTGCAATGCTGGAGCTTGAGCCCAGAGCCTTGTGCTTGCCAGACAAGCACTGAGCTGTACTGGAACCTCCAAGAAATAATTTGAATAGCTAATTTTTATCAAGAGCTTACTATGCTCTTAATATGATTTAAATATCTCATTTTTCAGTAATCTTATATGGTAAATGCTATTACTACTTCTTTTTACCAAAGGGTAAATGAGACACGGGAAGTTTTACAAACTTGCCAAAGTGGACTGAGGGCGCCACTTCAAGAGCAAGATTTGAATCAGGCAGCCTGGCTGCAGATGCAGAGCTCTCGTCCTAGTAGGGTCCTGCCTCTTCTGGGGACAGAATTCTCATGAATCAGTTCTTGGACACCATACAGGTCCTCCTGAGTCTGTCACAGCTTTGTACTTTTGAGTAGCAGGAAATATGTTTGCAATCTGTAATCTATTATCAGAGGAATTAAGCAATAAAGTCTAAGGGAAAATGAAAAAAAATTTTCCTCCACAAGAAAAATAAAAACTAGTTCGTTAACATTTTAATAATCACTCTCAACTTGCAGAACTTGCCCATTATTAAGTTTTTACACAGAATTGATGACACAGATGTTTATGCAGGTTAAAGAATGAGCGGCTTGCAAACAGCTCCTAAGGTGCTCTCCTGAGGATACCAACAATATATGCTAAGCAAACATGGTAAAAAAGGATTTCATTATTTGAATAATTCTGATCATAGAAAGTAAGCAATCCAAATAGTCTAAGGGCTAGTGAAAAAACAAAACAAAACAAAACAAAACCACCTTTGCAATCACTCAAATTCCAGGTGGAGCTCTGCTTTACTGCCCATCACTGATGTGCCCAAAGCCCACCCCAGCCCGCAGCCACCAGCCGCCAGGCAGCAAGCACAGTCCAGCTGCTCCACTTACGTTCCCATCGTGGTTTGGGCAGGAGAGAGGCTTTCCTGCAGCCACAGCAGTCACTGTCTCCAGGATGGAAGACTCCTCGACGTTGCTGCCCGGCGTCCGCTGCAGCACGTCCATGAGGTTTGTGATGAAGAAGTTGTTCTGGAGTGCGGCCACCCCTTTCTCGGGCAGGATGGAGGTCTGGCGGCACACTGGGCAGGACAGGGTTAAGCTGTGCGCGGGAATGTAGTTCTGCAGGCACCTGTTGGAGGGGAGACACAGGGTGGGGCAGTCAGGACCAAGCTGCCTGCACATTTCTTGCAGGTGTCATTCTCAGAAACTACCAGGCGGCTTTGCACGAACATCCTCCACCGGGCCCTTGGCTTGGGAAATAGTTTTGAAACCATGGACGAACCTGACCTCACACTGGCCCTATCAGATGGTCAGACAATGCTCCTGGTCACGTGCAAGGAAAAGAAAAACGTCAGAAACTTTCATGGTGTTTTCTAGATGCTTGGTACAGAACCCGGATGAACAGCGTTAGCCTCCCCGGGAATCAAATCCCAGGGGACTGGAACACACATTCAAGCATGAGAGCCCCTGGCACTGGGCTCACATCTGTGTCTTTTACAAGTGGAAGAAACAGGTCTCATGTTTGGGTTAACATTGACATTAACTCTACATGTAAAATCACAACCAGATATTAAAAGCCATTGGAATGGAAATGTTTGGTTACAGCAGGGATGAGACAGCTAGAGTCAAAAGTTCTACTGTCTCTTCTGTACAGCACTGACTTCACTCATTTAATTAAGGAACTGTATTACTACTGGTGACCAGTATATTACTTCTTATTATGTTCTTCCAAGCACCTAGGGAGAAAATGCTATTAGGCTTAGGCAGAGAGGGGCTAAGGGGCCCCCAAGGGTACCCCGCTGGTCAGGAGCACAGTGGGAATCTTAAACCCAGGCAGTTTGACACCATCATCTAAACTCTACACAACTAGACCTGGGGCTGAGTGGGTAGCTCAGTGGTGCAATGCTTACCTAGCATAGAGAGGCCCTGAGTCCCATTCCCAGCACTGCAAGAAACAAACTAGCTAACCGGATTATTCAGTGTTTTCCAGTTGCCAATGACATTTGAAAACCACTACTTTGGCCCCATTCCCTTATTTTGAAGATGGAGAAAACTGACACCAAGGAGAGTTCATTGATCTTTTCTGTGTTACAGAAGTAGCCAGTGCTAAATCAATACCAGAAATAAGACAGCCTTTGCTAAGGTCATTAACGATATTGAAACCTATCATACTTCAGTCCTGTCTTACACGACGTCTCAATGGCATCCATCAAATGTGACCTCCTTTTGCCATTTCATTTTCCCTTGTCTTTATGACGTTACACTCCTTTGGTCCCACTTCGGTCTGTTCTGTCTTTTCTGAGTTGATGAAATTTGGTTTTGGTCAATGCTTCATCCTAAAAGCTCTTTCCTCCTGGAATATTAAGTCCACATACTCAGCAATAGGCAGGACTCCTGCACTCACACTTACGTTTCTTCCCACAGATGTCTCCACTGGGTTCACATCTGCAGACCAACTCCCCTGCTGACAGCTTCCCCTAGAGACCTCACAGGTCCTAGAGCAAACCAGTGATCTTCCCCATCTGTGTCCTCTCCCCATCCGGATAAACGAAACCCCCGTCTACTCATCTAAGCCAGTAGTGGTGAAGCTATGACACGTGTGCCGCAGTAGGCTCTTGTTGTCACTGAAAGCTCTAAGAGGTTCGCCATCACGGATCTAAGCGAACCAGAATCTAAGAGTCATTCATAAAACAGTAGTCCCCTCCTCTTCTGCATTTCCCCCATCCAACCCAGCAGCAAAGCTGGTCAATTCCTTGTCTTTCTGGCCTCTCTAGTTCTTCCATCCCCTTACACCACTCTTTCTAGAGTTCCTGAGTAGCCTTCGACCTGGTGTGCTCTCACCTCCTTTTGTATCTCTATCCCTTCTTTCCAAGGCAACCAGGATAATCTTAAAATTTGCAGGTAACGATTTGACCCTCCCTCTCCTCCTGTCTCACATGAAGACTCTCCCGTGGCCTCCATTGCTCCTGCATCACAAATACCAATCCACAGGGAGGAACACCTACCACGCCTGATGTGATCTCACGTTTTCAGCTTTGCTCTCTGTTCCTCACGTTTGCTGCCCCCTTGCATGGTGGGCTCAGGTTCCTCCCACGTGTCATGGCCCCTCTATGACAGCAACACTGAGTGCACCTGAGAGTTGTTCTTCCTACTCATTCGTTCCCCTTTGCTTCGTTTTCACTCACACTTGGGTTGGTGCTTAGCATTCACTTCTGCAGGAATGCCTTCCCTGGTAGGGGCAAATGCCCCTGTTAAATGGTAGTCTGTTTTATGGTATATGGGTAGCATTTGTCTGTGGTTTAATTTCACGTTAATCTGAGCAATTAGAGGGTGAATGACAGGCTCCTCCACCAGGCTAGTGACGGGATCGTGTTTAGTCTCCTTCTGGGCCTTGGTGGCTTTCAGGAAGACAGCAAGGATGAAGATGTCCCCGAACAGTGGGCCTCAGTACCCAGAATAAGGGGTCCTAGGGCTCAGTTCTAGAGCCAGAACCAAACAGTGAAGTTCTGTCTTTACAGAAACAAAATCTTCCCATTTTAAGGAAAAGCTGCCATGACTTTCAGAAAGAAGTATTTCAGCGTGCATGACACTAGGACAATTTGAAAGCACAGCCTTCCACAGGCACTCACTGAGGGAGGACCTTGTCAGTCACCGCCACTCACTGCTGGATGGGAAACAGAGGCGGGAGGGGCCAGATCCAGGGCTACTCAGAAGTGGTGCTTCTTACCTGCTGGAGCAAAGTCAGAGGACCTAACACACAGACAAGTCACTGTGCCGAGCTCAGACTGAGGAGTGTCAGTGTGGTGTATAAACAGCCAGGCTGTGGCACCTGCTCCAAATCCAGTAGGGGTCAGGTCTTACTACATGCGCACAGGGACCCTCAGATAGCTGGCCGATATTGACATTTTAGCTACATCCGTCAAGGGGTGGGGGGAAATTGCACTCTGTTTAATTAATTTAGAACAGAAATTACAAAGCACTTAAGTCAGAGTGTAAAATGAATGGTTTTGGTGTGCTGCATGATATCACTAAAACAAATCTTTCCACATATGCATGACAATCCCAAAGGACTAAACACCACAGCTACCGGTAACAAATCTACTTTATCTCTCTACCATCACCACCACCAATGATGTGGTTATGCTTGTGCACTGGAGAACCCCTTCAACTCAAAAACTTTCAAGCAGATGTTTCAGGAAACCAACAGGTAAACAGGCAGTAAGTGTAATCCATATATATTTGAAGCCACTAGAAGTCCTGATTTCCTGTTCTATAATTAGAAGCAAAATATTTTAATTATGTATTTTAAATAATTCAGTATAGAAAACTTACCAGCAAAGTGCTATAATATGTAACTACCATAACTGTTTTTAAGAAAAACACATAACCTTACTAAGAGAATACTTAAATGAGGGTCTGGCTATTGCCTTGAAGTGTTGCCCCAATGCCAGGCCACCCTGCCTTGGAGCCAGCTGATTATGGACTGAAATCTCCACAAACAGGTTTCACTATGCAGCACAAGCTGGCCTTGAACTTGTTTTGTAGCCCACGTTGGCCTAGAACTTAGAGTGATTCTCTTGCCTCAGCCTCCCACGTGCTGGCATTACAGGTGTGAGCCACCACCCCTGGTCTGGATAATTCCCCGCTCTGTTACTCCCAAAGCAAGGAAGGATCATTTCAGATAAAAAGAAAGAAAAGAAAAGAAAAGAAAAGAAAAGAAAAGAAAAGAAAAGAAAATGAAGAAAGAAAAAAAGTTACAGCAAAAATTTAAAGTACATCAGTCAGGGGGTAACAATGGTACATATGCTGCACAATGTCGTCCCCAAATCATTCACCCGGAGCACAAGACACCTGCCTTCAACTGTCCGAACAATCCCAGCGCAAATCTCTCTTCAGCAAACTCAGAGAAATCAGTTGTACAACTATCTTAACTATTTTTAATATACATATACATATATATATACACACATACATATACATATGTTTTTTCTTTCAGTTTGTCACACTAATGCAGCAATACAATTATTTTTTTAAAAGAAAATTAGGCCACTGATAAATTAATGATACAATGCCTAATTTCTTATGTGGTTAAGTTAAACAATAGGGAATAGTACCTTTCGATAACCGACTCACATTGCTTTCCAAAAACACACCCTCTCAGGAAGGATCAAGAGAACCCAACATGGGGGGCATGTAACCCTGGGGGCGTACACCTGTAACCCATGGGGCACACACCTGTAACCCAGGGGGCTCACACCTGTAACCCAGGGGACGCACACCTGTAACCCAGGGGGCGCATAACTGACCCAGTGCCCTGAGAGGCTGGGAGGAGGCTCACAAGTTCCAGTCCAGCTTGAGCAACTTAGCAAGACCCTGTCTATAAATGAGTGACTAAATAAACAGCTGGGGACAGAGCTCAATGCAAAGGCCCTGGGGTCAGTCCGAATGGCCCCTTCTGCCTGTAGGTATTTCACTTTATTTGTGATAGAGGGAAATGATGAATTTGTAATCAGCCCTCAGGAAGGACACTGTGAGGAAACAGCTATTGGTTAAAACTGTTCCACAAAGAACGAAGTAAAAATAAAATCCCAGAAAACGTTTAATCTTGAAATAGTGAATGCTGTGTCTCCTTTGGAAATGAACTCGTAGTAGCTGACCTGGGTTTGCTTTCTCCTCCTTGCAAGTGTCTGAAATCAAGTAAGTTGCTGGCAGCTCAAGATTTGGTTTCAGGATGTCTGTCAGAGGACAGAGACCCATTGTCTCTTGGGGTAATGGTAGAATTCTGGGAACAAGCCCTGTGGCCGGTGGCAGGAGTCTGTGTGTGTCCCTCCAGGAACACCGGAGCAGCTTACCTCTCGCAGAAAGTGTGCAGGCAGGGGAGAACCTTGGGATTCTTGTACCGTTCCAGGCATATACTGCAAATCAGAAACTGTTTGTCGATCTGGCGCACGACGGGGCTTGGGATGTTGGTGGCTTCACTGGCCATCCTAGACCACTGACATGGGGGGCCAGCTGAATGTGACCCTGCACGCTGCTGCTGTCAAAGAGAAAAACCAAAACGGATAAATATGTGACAATCTGCAAGTGCAAGGCAGCCCTCCTTCTTTCCCTCCCGGCATCTTGTTACACAAACACAAGTAGAAGTCCACGTTAGGGACCTGGAACAGACCAGAACAGTGAGCTGCTGCTATTTGTTTCATAAATCAACAAAATAATCCCACCTTCATGTAAACAAAGCAAAAAGTAGGAGAGAATGTGTCGGACCAAGAGGTGTGCTCTCCAGGTTTCAAGGCTGAGCGTGGCCAAAGGAACAAAAACTTACATAGCTATGTCTGTTCATGCCCTGGCAGGACTGAAGTTGAATATGTATTTGCCTTTTAGATTCTTACTGAATTCAACATGTTTTCCCAAGTATTGTTCTTGAAGAGATCAGAATACCTCTCTCAAAATATGCCTCTGTGGCCTAAAGTTTATTTCAAGGTACTGAGAAATAGCAGTCACAAAAGGAGCTTCACTGGCCTGAAATGGACATAAATATCCCATCCGTCAAGGAAATTTCCACCTATAAAGCCTTCCCTCCCTCCCGGGCCAGGACGAGGAGGTTCTTAACTACTGCAGACTGTAAGGAAGTGGGTCTGCCTAACGAACCTGACTACACAGACCTGACCTACCATCCATTTCCCATGAATTACAACCGCTGTCTTCCTTTGTCTAATTGCTTCTCTGCAAGGTGTGACCCGTTATTAAAACGCCACCTAAGTTCACAGTCCCCACACGTGTAACCTGAGAGAGTGGTGAGTACAGATTCTGCTTCCCCTACGCTCTATTAATATGCAGAACAGTGATTGTTAGAATTTGTAATTATACACTTTATGGGTCATTCAATGTGTTTTCTTCAGAACTGAAGTTCTGTTGGTTTGAAACTGCTGTGCATCTGCATGGAGCAAGGACCAAGTTTAGAGGGAATCCCTGTCATTTTAAAGAAATGTCTGTTGCGGGGTGAAGAGGTATCTGAGTGATAGAGCAATTGCTATCTCCTGTGAGGCCCTGAGTTTGATCTCCAGCACCACCCCCCCAAAAAAAAAGGACAGGAAGAGGAAAGAGAGGGAAAGAAGGAGAAAGGAAGATGGATTTGTTAGTGTCCATGTATGTGCGTTTGAGGGGTTGGGAGAAGTGAGTTAATTCAGAGGAGGCTTTGAGATGTTAGGATCATGCCAGAAAAGAAGTCAGAAGAAAACAGAAAAGAAAGCAGAGAGCCTTCGGGCACAAAAAATGAGGGAAAAGTTACAACACAGAATGCAGCTAGCTTTGTTAGGCAGGAAGTGAGACATTAGCAGGCTTGGAGACAAGTAGCTGGGGTTACATAAGAATCAAAGAAAAAATGTGTTTTTGTTCATTTTTCTTTTGTTTTCTTAGTCATTAGCTATGGATAAAATTCAAACAAGCTATAGCCCAAGAGAATGTCCCCTTCTCTGTGCTGCTGATAAGGTCCAGGGCTCTCAGGGTACAAAGTCCAGACCACAGGTGAGCTAGTGGAAAGGCCTGCAGGTCTCAAAACTAAATGGAAACAAACATTCCACCTGAGAAGCAAACAGGAGCCTGGCTTCCTTGAAGTTGGTCAACACAGCCCATTTTCCTCATAAAAGAACAACAAACTGGGAGAAAGAAATAATAATCCTTAAACACCCGGGTCACTGTATAAATGTAACCGGAGACCTCTCAGAGCAGCAGCTTCCATCTACCACCCTGAAGAGTTCTCAAAGGGCAAACTAAGAATGAACTAAAAGCCACACCTGTTTGCTAAGGGGTCCAGTAGCCCTCCAAATTGCAATGGAAATATTCTTTAATCTTCAGTATAATTCTAGTAAGAAGTAGTATGATTATTTTCAATCTACAGATAAAAATGAAATACACACCAGCTTAGGCAAAGATACCAGAAAGCAGACACTGGTATGCAAGTCTTAAAAGCCCATGGCCTCTTAATTCCCTCAACCACTCTGCCACCCATGACCTTGTGTTTTAAGAAAGCTGAGCTATGGAAGGCTCTCATTTTATCTGTGACATGTTAACTTGGCTTAAACTCTGTTTGAAGATAGGAAATTTGCAATATTTATTATAAATTCTTTTTTTTTTTTGGTTCTGGGTATCAAACTCATAACCTTGCACTTGCCAGGTAAGCACTTATGCTGCTGAGCTAAATCCCCAGCCCCTACGCAGTATTTATAGAATCCACAACTCCACACTTTTTGAGGAAAACACTCTTTTTGAGTATAAATGGTAGTTTTTATTTCCTACCAAACCAAATTTTTGAAAAGAATTTCTGTTTTTATTAAGAAAACTCTGTTTACACATATTTGAGCGTAGCTACACATATGACAATCATTTTCCGACCTTGTAGTCTCTGGATAAACTTAAGGAGTATGATCACCAAGCAAGTATGACCTGCTATCCACAAGTCACATCCCACAGAACTCAGGGAATGGCTAAGCAGTGGAGGTATGAATATCTTATTAGCCAGCATTATCTGCTAGGCTTTTACAGGGTGTCTCTCTCTCTAAAGAACTAGAAAAGGATCTTCATTGATTGAATTAAATGTGGTTCATTTCTCAGGAGCTCAAAATGTTGGTGTACACTCTGCTTTTTGTAAAACCACATTCCTATGACATCAGAATAGGGGATGGGTAGATTTGTCTATCTTAGAGATAAGGAAACCAAATCTGAGGGTTTGAATGACCTGTCCAAGGTCATCCAGTAAAGTCAGTAAATCAGAATGCTCAAATGTCAACTTTTCTGCCTTATCTGATAAGTGGATAATACTCAATCTTAAAGAAGCTAAATACTTCACTGGTGTGTATGCATCGATGTGTGTGTGTGTGTCTGTGTGTGTGCATAGCATAAAAATGACATGAGTGCTCATTTTAGTAGCACTAAAATTTGAATGATGTAGAGAAAATTAGCACAGCCCCTGCACAATGATGGCCAAAGTGTTCCCTGTTTCTAAAAAATGAAATTGAGAGTGGGGGATATAATATAGCTCAATGACATAGTACATGCTCAGCATACATGAAGCTCCAACATAACAATAATAACCAAAAAAATTGGGGAAGAATAATGATGTTGAACTTGAACTGTCAATTAAAATGAGTTTAAAAATTTTTATTTTGAATAGCTTTTGAAATTTTTCATACTACTCTTTGAAATAGTCATAGTGAAATTTTTTTTAAAAAAGAACAAGAACATGAGGCTACACATTATTCTTTTTTTTTTCCTAACCTTAAGAATTTTGGCTTTGGTGCAAGGAAAAAATATTTATTTTAATCAAATGATAACGAGTTGACCAAATGAAATTTCTTAAATCAACACTTCTATGCTCTAAAAGTGAAAGAATAAATCTACTTCATTCTAATTTTATGAGAATTCCTGTAATAGACAACTGTGAACCTTTTCAGTATTGTTCATTCACATGGCAAATTAATTATATTTACTCATTAACACTAATTTAAAATCACAAAAATATCACAAATCTGTCACAAGTGACCTATGGAAAGCATCTACATTTTTCAAGCTCTCAGAATCCACACAAAAGGCTTCCATTCCCTAACGATCTCTAACCATATAACTGGATTCGCACAGCAGGGAAAGGGTCTGCTAGGCTTAGCAGTGACAAAGTGGGTCACCAGTCGCCAGTCTGAATATGCCATGAGGATCAGGCATAACATAAACAACACCCTTTAGTCAGTGTTTGTGCACTACCAGCTTGGGGTCTTCTGCTATTGGAAAGCAATAAATATTTAGATCCTTGGTTGCCTCTTTCCCCAGCTGGGTTTTAAAATGTCAGAGACCTTAACTCCCTATCAAAGCAGCAGAAATTGGTGCAGGATAACAAAGATGATCAGAATATAGAATTGCTCTTTTGCTAGAGATTAGCAGAACTAATTTCTACAGGGACACTTGTGAAATACACCTGGTGGCTTAAACCTGACACTGCTCCAATGCCTCTGTGATATGGGAACATCCAGCTCACTGACAAAAGGCCAATAATAAACCAATTACCAAAAGCAATCCATGGACTCAATACAATCCCCATTGAAATTCCAATGATATTCTTCACAGAAGTAGAAAAAAAAAAAGAATCCCTCAAATTCACATGGAATAAGAGACTCAGAACAGGATGCAGACATAGCTCAGTGGTTCAGTCCTCCTCGCCTACCCTGCATGAGGCCCTGGGTTCCGGGCATGGAGGGGGCAGCGAGAAAAGACCCAGAATAGCCAGAGTAGTTCTGAACAAAAGAGCAAAGCTGGAGACACCACAATGCAGAATTTCAAGTTATACTATGAAGCTATAATAACAGAAACAACACAGCGTGGGGACATACATAGACATGTACGTGAAACAGAGCAGAAGACATAGAACCCATGGCCCTTGGCATTTTCAATAAAAGGACCAAAACATGTTGGGAAAAAGAGAGGCTACTTAATAAAGACAGCCTACTTAGTACTGAGCAGACTAGATATCCACTTGCAGAAAGCTGAAAGTAGGTCTCTAGCTTGTACCCTGTACTGTATTACTAAAATCAAACCAAAGTGGTCAAAGATCTAGATGTAGAAGCAGAAACTCTAAAACTCCTTGAAGACAACATAGGTGGAACACTTGAAGCCGTACATCTCAGTCACTGAGATACAATACCAGACACCTGCAGATTAAAGGAGGAAAGGTTTATTTCACTCACAGTTTGTGGAGGTTTCAGTCCTTAGTCGCTGGCTCCAAGGCAGTGGAGTTGGGTGTAGATAGACCTTTCCGGGCCACACCATAGTGACCCATCTCTCCTGACAGTTATAATCACTTAAGTCCCCATAACCCAATAACCCTCCAAAAGCCGCACCTATGAGAGCCTGAGGCTTTGGGAGAACATCTACATATAAACCATAACACCACAGCATAGGCAGAGATGTCCAAAGAGAACTCCAATAGCATAGGAAACAGTATTGCGAACCAAGAAACAGAATTTTGTGAAATTAAAAAGCTTCTACACAGCAAAGGAAACAATCAACGGAGTAAGGGGACAACCACCTACAGAATGGGAGCAAGTCTTTGCCAGGTACTGACTCGTCTGATAGAGAACTTGTATCTAGAATAGATGAAGAACAACAAAAAAACAAAAAACAAAACAAAAAAACCTCCCAAAACACCAATAAAAAATATGGGCAAATGAATTGAACAGACATTTCGCAAAAGAAGATGTGTAAGCTGGGTGTAGTGATATATGCAGGTAAATGCAGGACTCAGGAGGCTGAGGCAGGAAGATCACTGTAAGTTCAAGGGCAGCCTGGGCCACATAGTGAGCTCAAGGCCTGCCTGAACTGCACAGCAAGACCCTGCTTCAAAAACCAAATAAACAGGATGTGTAAATGGCCAAAAAGTATGCTAAAAGATGTTTAATATCTTTAGCCATCATGGAAAGAATGCCTATCATTGAGACCACAAAAAGCAATGAATGGCAATAGGATTTGGGGGAGAGGGTCCTCCTACATTTTTGGTAGATCTATAAACTGTAACAACCACTATGGAAATCAGTGTAGAGACTCTTCAAAAAACCAAGGAACAGAAATGTCACTTGACCATCTATATGTACCTCCCCTGGGAACATCCCCAAAAGAATTAAAGAGATTTTCCCCCAGCGATACACGCATACTCTCACAGCCTCACGGTGTCCAACCGCTCAGCTCTGGAAACGGCTTATATGCCTGCCTGCCATCAGGTGAATGGACAAAGAAAATGTGAACATATACACTACAGAATATTATTCATCCACGAAGAAGAAGGAAATTATGTCTGCAGGAAAATAGATGGAATTTGAGATCATCGTGCTAAGCAACAAAAGATGCAGAAAGTTAAATATCACATGTGTTCTCTTACGTGAGAAAGCTGCAGTATAAAAAAATGAATGGAGGAGAGATGAGAGGAAACTAGAAGGCAAAGTCATTTTTAGATGACACAATCAGCCAGCGTTAGACCGATGCTGATATTAATCAGCTATAGGAGCTCAGATGAGAAAGGAGGGCTGAAGTCCCCGTAGGTGGGAATAGGCAGCAGTACTGCTTACAAAGGTGTCCTCAGCTCTGTGTCACCTGCTCAGTGCTGGGAAAACTACATTTTGCTGTTCCCTGTCTTTGCTATGTTTTTCTACCTGCCACTGGTCTCTTTCTGCTAGCTGTGTTTCCCGCCCCTCAACACGAGGGTGTTAGGAAGCCTCTGGAAGGAGACAGGTCAAGAGGGTGGTGCCTTCATGAGGGCACGAACGTCTTCTAAGAATGGACAGGACCACAGTCCTGTGTCTCCAGGTCTCCATCTCTCTCCCTCAAGTGGAGATACAACAGGAAAATGACCAGCTGCTCCCTGCTGTAGTCCCAGCACCCAGAACTGTGTGGCCTGGTACTTAATGGGTCACTTATTTTTGGAATGAATTGAACGAATGAAATATAACACAAAAATGGACTTAGGCTCACTAGCAGCAAAGAATAGCATCTGTCAGATTCCGGGACAAAGAGCATGGCTGTGAATGTCATCTTCCGACATCCGACATTCCTGGCCTCCCCATGTAACTGTCTAATGCTTAGCAACAGAGCCAGCCACCAGAAGGTAAATATTAGGGACATATTTTGACACATCCTCAAATGCACCAAGGGAAAAGAGAAACTACTAAGGACACATATGCATGGCAATAAAAAAAATCTAAGAAGTTGGCACATAAATCCCTTATTAGCAGGGGCTTTGCCAGATAAACACATGTTGTGGGAAAACTAATGTAGCAATCATGTAACCAAACCCTTGCACAGAAAAATCCTGCCTGAACAGTTCTGTCCTCACCTCCTTTCTGGTATCTCTTCTCGCTTATTTTTCCAATTTGGTGGAAATTATAACCAAATGGAAAAGAATTTGTTAGGAGGAGATGGAGAGAAAAATGCCTGCGTTTTCAATTATAAGATTCAAGCCATATTTCCCACCCCAGATTACACCAGTGAGATCAGAAAAGTATCCAAACTGTTGCTTCTACCAGCATGAGAAGGAAAGGAAGGGGTAGAAAAGCGCTGCAAGGGGAAGGAGGTGGCCAAAGGCTGGTCCAGGGAAGAGGCCAAAACACCCAGAACAATTAGATGTGGCCTCATGATTCGGGGCAAGCAGGGGAGGGCGGTATCTGGTTATGCGCAGCCTAAGGAAGCTCAACTCCACTTCAATGGCATAGTTTCAGGGACTCTTGGGTTGCTGCTTCCCTTCGTTGTCCCTTGAGGTGAATGTACTCACTAATGTGTACACAGTTTTCATTGCTCTTGGGCCAGCGCAGCTGGCAATAAGCATACCAGCTTCACAAACAAGGAAAGATGTCCTGGTACATCTGTGGAACGGGAATGGTGAAACTTTATGATTATCTGTGCTACCTGTTACCTGCCAGGACAGGTCACACCTACAGCTGGAGAGGGAGAAAGGAAACAGGCAGTCTCAGTTCCGCTCAATTTAGGAGCCTATTCTCATTCAGCCGTAATTGCACTTGCATTGTTACTAAGGCTCATCTTGAGGAAAGCAGGGGACAATTATCAGTGACAGTAAAACAGGGCGACCCACTTCCAGTTAAACTGAGCCTCTCTCCCAGATGGGCTGCTTTGTGAATTAGCAAGCTAGATGCCTTTTCTTTCCTGTTGGTACCTCTGTGTGTGTGTGTGTGTGTGTGTAAATGCACTAGTAAAGAGTTGCCCTCTTCACCTTCTGTCCCAAGGGAGGGATGTGCCCAAGGTCCTCAAAATTCTTATTCCCAGGGTCCAATGTGTGACAGTGCCCCTCTGTGCGTTGGCTTTTGCCATATGGGGGTGACTGTTAAGCTGAGGTCCCCACTTCTCTTTGTGTTACGTGTCTATTCCCCGACTCTCCTCTGCACCTCTGCACCAACAGTTAGCTGTTTGCCATTCCCTTCTCTGTAGAAGTGCTCACCTTTTGCTTAAGATCCTAAGCTGTGTTTCGGTTTTCTGGCTCCAGAAGGTGGTGACTACTGATGAGTATTAAGTGGTCAGGCTAATGGACATGCACCTTAGGGCGCCCTGTGGGGTCTCCTCTCCCCACATCCATCATTGTGCCAAGCCTCCCGCCTTGCTTTCCCTGGGGACTCCACAGAGTGGCTGACCAGTCTGGGACCACGAGAAAGGCAGAGGGCAGCTGGGGAGCGGAAAGGGTGGGGACCAAGCCTGGGGGTTGGGAGAGGCTGGCTCCAAGAGGGAAGAGAAATGTATTTCACACCAAAACTCCCACCCTCACAAGCCTGGGGAACAGTCACCCCTTCCTTTATTTGCCGCTGGTATATAGGGATTAATTCTGTTGTTAATAAGTGTTTCATTTATTAGATAAGTTTTCAAGAAAAAACAAAAATAAATTAAAAGCATAAATTAAAATGGAGACTGTCGAGAATGAAGGCCAAGATGGTAGAGAAGATGACAGATTAGCATACGAAAGCAGCCCACAGGGTCCCCACCAGGGTGCATTCTCTCTCTCTCCCCCCAGCCCCACCTCTCCCTCCCGGTCTTTATCTCTCTCTGCTTGAATCTAAAGCTCCAAATTCTAGGAAGAAATCTGATCCATTAAATTGAGACAACCTGCACAATGGGAATATTCAGAAAAGCCTAATAATCAACTCCATTATACAGCAAGTTGTAGTCTGACACTGAAACCTTGTATAAGTAATAAAGGGACATGGATGTCTCAGAGAATAAAAATATTAGAAGTCAATTCAAGTGTCTGTAAAGTATCATTTTGCTACAATGTCGAATTAATTCACTCACCTATTATTTTTTTTAAAGAAAAAACACTAATGCCAGATGCCAGGGGCTTAGCTCAGTGGTACAATACCTCCTTAGTATGCGCCAGACCCTGGGTTCCTCCCCCAGCACCAGGAGAAGAAAAACTGTAATTGTAAATAATTCGGCAGCATTTTTTTTAAGTTGGAAAGTACTTATCTTCTCTGGACATCTCGTAATCCGTACAAATATTTGGTTAAAGCATTCATTTTTTGAGGGAGATAATGAAAAGAGGCAATAGGTATCTTAACAATTAAGCTCAGGTAAGTTTTTAAAAATTGCTACATATTTAGGATTTTTTTTTGGCCTATTTAATTGAGATAGACCAAAAAAATCACAAGCGTGGAGAAACTGCCTAAAGCTATCCAAATGAAGGGTGTGTGTTCATTTCTTAGTAAGACAAAGAATGAGTGCTTTTTATTGTACTTCACAAGCCACAAAGTCTGCCGATCTTTTGCTATCATATAAATTTTAAAAACTTAAGTCATTTCAGGATCGTACTATTAACTATGGTGAAAATGCATTTAAGTTTCTATTGTCCTTTTTAACAAGGTGTAGGCCAAAGGTGCTGCCTTCCCGTGTGTAGCTGCAGCACAGCTCTCACAGACTTCTTTACTTTCAGTTGAGTTTTTTAACCTTTGCAATGCAAATGACTTCCATCTTTCTAGGAGGAAACCGGAAAGGAATAGTCAGAGGTTTAGGAAGGGCCACCGGGGAAGTCCAGGCAGCAGAGAGCAGCTTTCTAACACCTGCACACATGAACTTCTCGCTGTAGGCACACTCGGGGGCGACCTGCCTTGTTTAACAGTCCACGGGCTGGGGCAGTGCTGGTATACCATCTGCCTCAAATAATGCAAGGGCCCGGAAAATAACTCACCCTGGGCCAAAAGAATGCTAGCACTACTTAAGGAATCAGTTTAAGGATCTGGGCAAACAAACGGCTCTCCTTACTCACTGTAGAGCTTTTTTGTAAAACCAATGTATTCATGAGGAATAAAACTGCTGTAATATGAGCTAAGCCAAAGAAGCAAACAGATAATTTTTTAAATGCCTCATTCTGAGTCTCTATCTGTTCTGGAAAGCCGCAGCATTGAAACCATCTTTTTCTTCAGACAAAAATATTTTATCTTTTGGCTCTGGAATGCGTTTCTCAACATTCAATTTTCAGTTTAAAATAAACAGCCTTCCTATTTGCTTTCCTATTGCCTGACAATAAAGACTAATGATAGGGTGGGGCATTCTTGAAGGAAAAAGCTCCGATCCAAAAATTACCCATGGTTTGAAAAAACAAACCTAAGAGCAGACACAAGGACCCCCCCTACCCCCCTCGCCGAACTCCACCCAGATTTGACTGTCCTTAAAAGGCAGGGGGGAAATGTCAGAAAGAAAGAAATCATCTCCCGCATATCTGCGTGCCGGTTCTCAGCGGCACTGCGGATTCAGAGGGGCGAATCATGCATTATGTATGAATGCGTTTCCAGTGGTTACGGGGAGCCGTGGAGCTCAACCCCGGGGTGCGCTCAATAGAGGATGTGGTGGGGGGAGGGTCACATCCCACGTTCTCCTCCACCCCGGGGCAGCCGGGGAGGAATCCCGCAAACTCAATATTTCATCTCGACAGAAAGAGGCAGGGGGTGGGCGGGAGGGGGAACTCGATTTCAAACAAGCCAAGCCAACATGAAAATAATGACTACGTAAAACAATCAGTTCACCACAGCGCGTCATAGGAAAATCTTGCATTACTTTCTCTCCCCATCCTTGTTAATTTGATGTCTTTGTTTAAGCAAAGAGTGGTTCTTCCTCTTCTTTATAGTTTCAGAGCATGCAACGCCACAGTGAGAGAGAAAGGGGTGGGGGTGGGGGCAGAACAGGAGAAATCAGTCATCCAAGCACCTGGAATAAAGCTAAGCCAGGGAGATACCGAGCACCTACCCATTTCTGCAGGCGAACCCACTTACTCAGTCAGAGCCGCAAATCGCCCCCAGCCTGCCGCTGCAGCTCCGGGGCAGTCCAAGAGAACAATGCACATTTCTGCCCACACCTCAAGTTTGCAAGCAGCATGCAAAGAGACGGGTTAGAACCCCCTACCCAGCAGCGCAGCCATCGTCAGCGGCCCAGCAGCATAGCTTCTGCTCCGGGGAGCCAGGCGCCAGCTCGGGAGCAGGACAGAGGCAGAGAGAAACGCAGGAGAGGAGGGGAGGCTCGGGGAAGCCGGCCGCCCGGCCGGCCGGAAGGGTTCTGGGTCACTAACAAGTGGGGGACCCCCTCCGGTGTCCGGGCCCCGCAGGCTTTATCTTGCAGGGGATCCTTTTTCTCCGCGGCTGCTGAAAAGACTGCAGCGAGCCAGGCAAGGGATTGTGGGATAGGGATGCAGCAGCCAGCAGCGCTGCCCGCTCCGGTCTGAGTCAGCAGTCAGCTGCTCCCGGCTCCGGGCTGGGCGGCGCGCCCCGGCCCCGCGGTCCCTGCGCGATCGCGATCGCGCTCCGCCCCGCGCCGCGCGTCCGGGCTGGTACCCGAGGGACGCTCGGGAAGATGCTGAGCGGCCGCCCGCGGGCGCAGGGCCGAGAAAGAACATTTTGCACACGGCCTCTCCCTTGGAAAAGCTCACATTGAGAGGCGTGTCGAGCCCACGCTAACTTCCACTGGTTCAAAAATATGGTGTTCCGTTTCCTTCGATGTTTCAAGGAGCTTGAAACGCAAATGTGCAATCTTTAAAAAATGCCAAAAGGGGCCAGTTCTACCAGCTGCCCCTCAGCTGTCCCCCTCCTCACCCCGCCTTTTGGTATTTACCCAGGAAAAGGTTTGTGAATAAAATTCCACAGAGGAAAATAATGCAAAGGGCATTTGTCTGCTTTTTGTGTTCTAACCACTCACAGAAAAATCACAAAGCACATTTATCTGAGTCAGAAGATACCGGATCAAGTTCTGTTTCTGAGATGGTTTTCAGTTAAAGGTTGAGATACGTGACAAACTGTACACACACACACACACACACACACACACACACACACACACACACAGACTTTCTACCATGTCATTACACATATTTTCAAAAAGTATTAATAGCATAAAAATCAACAAGTAGCAATAAAAAAGCAACTAGGTCCTCATAAGCAACGCTTTAGAATAAAAATTCTTAACCTATCGGTTTGGAATTCATAATCATTCATTACCTTTTCTCTCCCAGTGGAGGCAGGGAATAGTATTGTATCCTATTCTTTGGTTAATTATTAGTTTAAAAGTGATTAGGCTGGCATACACCGGTAATCCTGGCACTTGGGAGGCAGAGGCAGGAGGCTCACTGCAAGTTCAAGGCCAGCCTGGGCTACATAGTGAGGCCTTGACTCAAAAAACTAAAGAAAGAAAGAATCGCTGATCATTTTTATTTAAATAATAACTAGATTTGATCTGTACATTTGATTGCATTCATATTTATTGCATTAATATTTATTACATTCCTTCTGTGCAGTCAAGCATTGCAGCTAGTCCTGGAAGGGGCTGGGGTTGTGAGAAGCAGTGATGGTTACCTTCTGAGGCCACAGAGGAAAAGAGAGAGGAGTGGAGAATGCTGGGAAGCCCAGGGGCCCCCAGAAATGCACACAAATCCATCTTGTCCTGTCATTTTCAGAGGAAAAAAGTTTCCCTTTAAAGTGTACAGTTCAATGACTTTTAGTTCACAGATGTGAACTTCAGTCCACTTCAGACTGTTTTCATCACCTTGAAAGCAAAAGCAAAACCTCGTGCTCTGTAGCTGTCACTTTCCACCTTCTCACCTCCATGGTCCTAAGAAATCACTAATCTGCTTTCAGTCTACACAGATCTCTGCTTGGATGGGAGGTTCACCCATATGAACAGATTGCTCCATTCTAGACTGACACATGAATGAAATCATATAATATGTGGTCTTATATGTCTGGGTGTTCTTACTTAACGTGGTTTCAAACTTCACCCATGTCATGGCATGTGTCAGGATTTCATTCCTTTTGTACAAACATACGGTATGGGTGTATAGTGTATAGATATAGGACATTTTATTTATCCACTCTTATCAGTTAATAGGCATTTGGGTTGTTCCCCTTTGGAGCTTTTATGAGTAATGCTTCTGTAAAGATTTGTGTGCAGGGCTTTGTATGGACATATTTTCTGCCTCAGAGGTTTACAATGCAGTTGGGAGCAACTCCTGAATCAACAGGCAGACCGCCTGCCTCTAACCAGGTCCTCTTCCCAGGACCGGCTGTCTCAGGGGTGTCTGACCGGCCATGGTGGGGACCCTGTACCCTTCTCATTCTGCTACTAAGGTTATTCCAAAGCTAAGCTCAGGACTCTAGCAAATCCTTTCTTCTTGATCTCTTTCCTTTTTCTGTAGGTAACCCAAACTCTTACAGTGAAGACTGGATTGAGTCTCTGTTCACAGAAACCGGTGGAGAAATGGGAGAGATCCTTGATCTGGGGCCTTACACTCACTCACTCTACAGGGAACACTTAGTGAATATTCAGTGTGCTGTGAGCCCGAGTGGTCACTGAAGACACAGTGAAGAGTTTATTGGGTTCTGGGCACTGCAGGAAGGTCACAGTCCTTTGTGGAAGGTGGCTTAGTAGCATGGGGCTGCAGGCGACTGATGGCCAGAGGAAGTGGGTGCTGTGAGTGTCCACAGGAGGACTAGGCAGGGGCATTTTGGGCACAATACACAGCACAAGCAGAGGCTTGGGGCAAAAGCTGGCATGACTGGGCATAAGGTGGAGGAAGAACAAGTGGGGTGGTATTTGTCTGCAGTCCTTTACCTGAGTTGGGAATAATGTGGAAATAGCGCCACACAGGACAGTTGGGTTCCAGATACTCTCAGTACCATGGCTTAACTACTGCAGGGATAAAATGGGTTTTGAGGGCCCACCTGGACCCTAACAAATACCCATAATATTACTTGTTATGGGGAAATGCAGGGCTGGAGGTGTAGCTCAGTGGTTGAGTATTTGCCTACCACATGTGAGTCTCCGCATTACAAGGAAAAAAAAAAAAAGGTGACAGATGTCTTGGCAATGAACACAGTTGTTTATAAGCAGAGGCTCCGGTTGCCACTGGACATGTTAACAAGTGAAAGCATCTAACGCTTGGTGCTCCCAGGTGACAGGTAAGGAGGATGGTGGTGGTGTGCTTCTTTCTGAATCCCAGTTTGCCCATACTGATGTCTTCCAGGGCTATCTGTGGGGCTTCCCAAGCAGAGAAGAGGTTGGGGATGCAGTTCAGGCAGAGACTGCTGTGCACTTTACTGCCTCCATGGAGCTGGCTTCCCCTCCTTGCAGGTTCCAACTAGCCGAATGCACATTAGCATTAACTGACATCAACCAGTTTGGCTGTGACACACTCTTGGGAGGTAGATGCCTAAGAAAACATCTGCCCCTACAATTTGGCAGGAGGATGGGCGGTAGTGACCCAAAATTTATTGACCCTGTATTATGTGCCAGGCTCATCCCAAAGCACTTTAAATGCAGTCTACTTTTTCTCGTCAAGGAAATTTCTCCTAGTAAGTAAGCTACCTGGGATGGTACACAATGTCACTTACGATCTAGTCTATGTCTCATTTCTCTACACCTCTCTCCTTCCTAGTCATACTACAGTTCCAAAGATACTTGTTACTAGAGGTTCTCAACCAGGGAATGGTACTGAACCCCCCAAGGGGTGGTGGGGTATGCATTTGTGAGAGGGCACTTCTGATTGTGCTACTGAGTGTACTAGGTGGTTAGGTGTACTACTGACATTTAGTGCTGTTTACAGGGATACCAAACATTCTCCAGGGCATGGGAGAGCCCCATACAAGTATATCTGTCACCCCCTCCATATACATAGACTCAATCTTTCTAAACACTTTCATCTTCTGCTTCCTTCCTCTGCTTAATGCCTCTGACTCCCTCCCAGCTCAGCAAAGTCACCACTCATTGTAGGAAGGATTCTGATTTCTCCTCTAGGCCATAGACTTCCACCCCATCTGGAGAAAAGTTACTCCTGTGCCCTCCACAGCATGCTTCGCTGAAAACTGTTGGAGGGTCCTTCTTTATCTCTAAGTCCTCAGTCCCTAGTGCAATGCTGACACACACCAGATGCCTAGTAAAGAGATACAGGATGACAAAAGCCTTACAAAGAAACGAATGACACAAGATGGAAAGGCAAAAGTTCATCTCAGAACAGTAAAATAGCAGACCACATTTAGAGAGCAGCAATTGTTTGTATCTGATTGGTGGTTTCTAATTTTAAAAGGTGTCTTCATAATAGATTTTCTCCTTTATCCTCAAAGCAAACCCAGAAAGGCAGAGGAAATATTTTGATTATCTTAGTGGGAAATGAGATTTTAAAAGGTTACCTGACCAACTCAGAGTGAAGTAGCCATTATGTAGTGAACCTAAATGAACTCAAGCCCAATTCCTGCTGCTGGCTGGAGTCCTCCTTCAGGGTGCCTCAATACCTCTCTGCAGGATGGGCAAGAATGGGGACAGTAATCATCCTATCCAGAGTGGGACAAAGCCAGCTGATTAGAGTAGCAATGTGTTTCAACAAGAGATAAATATAATCAACCAGAAGGAGGCAACCTGAAACCTGTGCCTTAGAAATCCCGCTTAATGCAATCAGGACTTCATTTTTCTTGCCTTTGTTTTCAAAAAGCTTTATGAAAATTATCGCCCAACAGTCTTAAGAAAGAGAATGGAAAGGAACACTTGTTTCCAGCCATGGGGAGATATCGCTAGAATGGATTTTACAGATCAGCAATCCAGGTGCAGTCCATTTCAAAACTAGGCTCTTCTCCACTGGTCCAGACTCTTTTGTGGTTGGTTTGATTGGGGGTTTGGAGTGAACCCCAGCAGACTCTCTGTTCTCTATTGACAATGGTCCTGCTTAGGGCCATCAGCTTAGAGGCTTGGATCATTTTTAGGAGGTCCTTGACCAATCAGGACTATGAGAAAACGACAGTAGATGAAACAGTGTCCTCAAGAAGAGAGAAAATTCAAATTGGCCTCAAACTATCCGGATTATGTGAACAGCAGAGAAGCAACTGAGCCCCTCCAACCTAAGCACTCACATGAGGACCAGCCTGCTGTTGGGCTTTCCACTCGATGGTGTGCATTTCACAAATGAGTATGTGCCAGGCAGTAAAGCGAATGACAAGACAGAATCTCTCAGTCACCCCTGAGGACAGGGTTCTCTGCCCCAACTCTCAGTCATGTTGATCAGGTGTCACTCAGGCATCAGGACAGCCCTGTCTGGCAGGCTGGTTTGCAGTAAAGGGGACCCACAAGGAGCACCTCCAACTTTCTGCTCAGTCACTTAGTCTCCCTCAAGGTTACCTGTGTTTCCCGAAGGGTCCTGTCCCAAACTGAGGGCACCTGCAGGTGGAGTCTGCCTAGCACTGGGCAGAACAAAACCACGGCTATCCTCACTCCCAGCCTGGTCTTTTGTTCACAACCTCTGAATTCGCTGTTCTTTCTGGGCACCATCCTCCTGTTGACTTGTACTGAACAGACCATAAAAATCCAAGTCCAGTAACCCTGCCCCAAACCCTAGCTGTTGGTCTGCTCTGATTTATTCTTACAGAACTTAGGATGCCTTTTTCTACAGGCACTTACCAGCCATCCCACCAATAATCCTTCTCTAGCATTATGCTTGATAATGAACTGCTCAGTCTGTAATTTGCTGGTTTCATTTTCACTTTTATAAATATACAGTATATTTTCCTGTCTCACTATTTAGAAATCTCTCCTTTTCACCTAACACCTAACATAGCAGTCTTTAGGAACTGCTCAGTTCCGCAGGTACACCCCTTTCTGTGGGCAAGTTTAACCCAATGCCTGGGTTCCTGCAGGTGCATCCGAGGGTGGCCTGGTTTTTCCCCAACACTTTCTTGAGAAAATAGTTAATGCAAGTGCGAGGTCGTGACTTCGATCCCTGGTACCAATAATAATAATAATAAAATAAATGAATAAATAAAATAGAGTTAAGACAAGAGAGTGCACACCTGCCTCGTTCATAGTGTGGGCTTGAGGAGCCGTGAGTGGGCCACAGACCTGGGAAAGTTTACAGGTCTGGCTGGAGAAAGGTGGTGTAAAGGTAGGTCAAGGTGACCCAGCCCATCCTGGCTCTTGCTCTGGCATCTTCCACAGGGGCTGAAGGGGCATCTCAAACGCCCTGCAGCACTCTACCTTTCCTTATTCTTTGCCTAGCTCTAACTAAAACAAAAGCACAAAGCAAAAGCAAGCAAACAGAATGCTATTTTGCCATTGTTTGGCCTGGACAATTCAAAGTGGACTCTCTGTCTCATTGAATCTAATCAGTGGATTCGAGCATAGGGTTGGAGTTGGGTTCTTGTTCCCATCCCTCACCACCCACCCCCACCTCACCCCTGCTTTGGAGCTGGGATCTGGAGTCGGGGTCTACCAGCTGTGTGGCTCAGTCGCCTCCGGGCGCGCAGCGAGCCGGCGGTGGATAGGCGCGCGGCTAGCAATGTCTGGCCAGGCTCCTCGCTTCCGCTTCCTCCTATTTCTTTCTCTCTGCCCCGTACGGAGAATTGCTGTGAAACCAACATGGAGTCCGGAGAGACCCGGACTCCCTGCACAACCCCTTCTCTACTGACCAGCCCAAACTGCAGACATTATTTGTTCTAAGGCAGTGACCGCGGCCTGGCCCAGCCCGAGCCGCGCTTCCTAGGCCAGGCGGAGCTCAGAGTGCATTCACCGCGCAGTCTCCTTGGCAACAGGCACCGCCCCAGGGCGCAGCCTCGGCGCCAGGACTGCAGACCTGCTGGGGCCTCGGCCCGGTACGCGCGGCTGGCTTGGAGATGCCTTGTTCTAGTTTTCTTTTTCTAACCTTTGTCCCCACAGGAAAGATCTGACTCCCGGGGTGGTGAGGGGCCGGGCGTTGTCCTGGGGGCCTCCACGTGTCACCGAGAAGCTTTCTCCAAGAGTCCTGCGAAAGTCTCCAGGCCCTGAGGCGCTCAGATCCCCTGGAGGCATAGGGTCCCCAACTGGGGGTGCCACCGAACACTGAGTGCCTTCCGTTTTCCCCTGTACCAACATGATACTTAGGATGAAGTTTGATTTATAAAATAGGCACAGAAGAGACCAAAAACATAGCAGGGCGTGGTGGTGCAGGCCTGTAAAACCAGTGCTAGCAGAGGCTGAGTCAAGTTTCCAACCCGCCTAGGCAATTTAGCAAGATCCTGCTTCAAGATTTAAAACAATAAATAAAATTTAAACAGTGATATCAAAAACAGTGATAATAGACCATAATTAAAAATTATGTGAATGTGGTCTCTAGGATAATCTTATTTTATCTTCACCTTTCACTTATAGGAAGAACTTCACAGCTTCTCTTTGGTGTATCTGAACTACTAGCATCACTGTTCTTGCACTTTGAGGCCATGGTTAAATAAGATGTTCCTTGAACATCAGGCTGAGATACCCTGACAATGGACCTGCCAGCCAAAAAGCTATTATTAAATGACTAAGGGGCAGGTAGGTATACATCGTGGATACACAATCAGATTCCATCATGCTACTTGGGATGGCATGTAATTTAAAATGAATTGTTTATTTCTGGAAGTTTCCATTTAACATTTTGGACTAAATTTGAAGATAACTGAAACCAAAAGAGAAAAACCACAGATAAGTGGGTACTAATGTATCTTTGGATTGTTTCTTGCCTCTGTTAACTGTTGATAGAATGCTGTGTTATAAGACTGTTGAGGTGATTAAGTAGTACTGTTAAGTCCTAAGACAATAATCATAAGCACTAATTATCAGAAGAGGGTGAAACTTACAGCTAGGGATGGGGTTTGTGTCCCAGCTCTGCCACTTAAAATTTCATGACAGTAAGTAAGAAATTTAACCTTCCTGCATCTGAAATGTCGCTCACACACCCATGTACCACTATGGGTGGTGGTGGAACCTTTAGAAAGTGGAGCCTAGGAGGCAGGTCACTGGGTGTGTACCCTTGCAGGAGACACTGGAACTCAGCCTTCTTCCTCCCTGTCTACTTCCCTGGACGTGAGGTGAAGAGCTTTGCTCCACTATGCACTTCTTACCATGACCTTCTGCCTTTCCACAAACAATGTGGCCAACCAACCATGGACTGACACCTCCAAAACCCTGAGCCCGAAACAAACAAACAACAACAACAAAAACAACTTTACTGTTTTTGCTGAGGATATAGCTCAGTGACACAAGCATCTGCCTGGCAAACTCAAGGTCCTGATTTCAATCCCTAATACCAAAAGAACAAAAACAAAAAGAAAAATAAAACTTTCCTCTCTTTAATATGTTTGCTCAGGGGCTTTATCACAATGATGGAAATGTCACAAACATATATGCTGAAATTTCATCAATGTAATGAGGATAATAAGGGTACTAACTACATAGGGTTTTTGTGAAAATTAAATGGTTTAGTCTTTGTGAAGAACCTGATATAACACATGATACATAGTGAACATTATTATTAAAGATGCTTCAATTTGTGAGTTTCTTTAGGAAAGACTAATAATATACTTCTTATACCTGGTGGGGGGCTTGTTTTAAGAATCAATCAACACTTGTTTTCTGGATGTATGAATAAACAGTACACTGTTTCCTATTAGCTTTTCTTAGTGCAAATAAATGGATAAAGAAAATAGGCAGAATCACTCAAAGTCAAAGAGATTATGCCTGCTCTCTGTCACACTGAGCAAAGCACCCAGGCCTTATCACTCACTCAGCGTGGGTGGCTTCTAGCCAATATGGACTTACATGAGAGACCCAAGTGCTACCCAGCCCTTGTACTGACTCCAATGCCAGGCTAGGCCAGGAAGGGACAGGGACCTTGGTGGCAGCCCTCACCCCTCCTTCTTGTGAGGAAGACAGTTGGTGATCTGTGGTGGTCAGCGAACGGAGAAAATGAGTTCTCATCAGCCAGTATATGTCCCATAGGGCCAGCAGCCTTCGTGGAACAATAAGAAAAGAAACAATTGCTTTTGATCACTCTCCCGAGTCAGCTTTGCCCTTTGATGTAAGCCGCTGGCTCTGCACGGGAGACCGGGAGGCCCCGTGCATGCCCTCCTCTGGATGAACACACCCTACAGCAGGCTGGCACCCAGCTCCCTCCGTGGCTGGCAGTGTGTCTGGGCTGCATGGCAGGAAACCACAGCGCTGGGAAGGGGCAGGAGAGGAAGCCACAACCCAGGGAATGCACACGGCAGTCAGATCGGCCGCTGGGCTGGGCGTCTGGGTGTGGGGTGAGCTTTTCATTCAGCCTCTCTTCTGTGCCCACAAATGATCGCCCCCTTGGGGAACTTAAATGCACTCATGAGAGAGATGAACAGAAAAGCTCAGCTGAATTAATTAAAAGTAAGATAAACCAAAATGTGTATCTGTAGCCTTTGCTCAGCCCCATAGAAGACGTGTGGGTACTGCTCTAGCCAACCAGGATGGCTTTCTTCGGTGGCTCAGGAATCAGCCAAGTGTGGGTGTGAATCCCAGCACTGACAGCAGCTGTTTGTGTTTGGCCAAATTACACAACCTCTCTGATCCTCCTTGTCTTCATTTCTAAAATGATAAAAAGAGCTACATTTTATAGTTCATTATGAAGATTAAACATGATGTCTGAAGGATGATCAGTACTGTGTCTGGCACATAGTAAGACTCGAAAGACATCAACTACTACTGCTATTTAATTTTTTAAGCCTAGGGATCAGGCCAGTTTTTCTGTAAAGTGTTAGTCAATGCCTGACACTTGTGGGCGCATAGAGATCGGTTGCTGCTACACAACTCCACATGGCAAAGACAGCCGTAGAGCGCAGGGGAGAAGGGGAATGTAGTTTTGTTCCAGTGAAACAATATTCATAAACACCGAGATTTGAGTCTTATATAATTTTCACATGTCATGTATTATTTTTCTTTTTGATTCTCTGCAAATCCTCTAGAAATATGAAAACCACTCTTAGCTCATGGGCTGTCCAAAAACACGGACTGGACGTGAGCTGCAGGGCTTCATCCACTTCTGCTGGAGGCTAACAAAATAGTTGGCATCTCCTTTCCTGGGTTTTGGTAAGAAAAATCCAGTTGGTCAGAAACACCAGGTGTGGCTGTTACGATGCAAGCCAGGCTAACAAGGAAATAAAACAATGCAAGGACAGTGCAACCTCACAAAAGAATACCTGCACTTTACTCATACTCAAGCCAAGATAAGAGAGCAATACCTCCCTCCATACAAGATAAGAAATGGAAAAGATAATCGGTTCCTTAGATGCACAATGATTACTCTGTTTTGAAGATAGAGGCAAGTTGCTTCACACAGGTGCAGGAATTTGCAGTGCTGTCATCAGAGGGTCACAAGTTCCCTTGCTTTTACAGAGGACAGGAGAAGACAGAATGTACAGGGAGTGAAGAAAGCTGGGGACCACAAGCAAGGGCAGAAGGCATCTGCCGGAAACAGGCCAAGCCCACCCATGTGGAAATCAGATCGCAAACGATTTATTTGTAAAACAATCCGGTCGCTCAAGGTAGTATCATGTAAGGATTCCTTTATTTCCCTTCTCTTTTTCTGTCTTCAGCATCTGTGGATGGAAATAGGCCACTGTGTCTTACTGTTGCAGTGTAAGAAGATTGCTAGCCTCAAGTTTATATCAAATTTCTTGCAGATGAGCAATTCTTTCTCTAATAATATTTTATTATTATTATTATTTCTAACTATTTCTGAGACACTGCAATTAATGATTAAATTTGTTTCCAAAGACTCAGGAAATGCAAAGCTTTCTAGTTAACCCAATCTGAGAATCAAATCTGCTTTTCTATAACTTTAAAGATGCTATCCACACCCAGCCATTATTACTACATAAAGGATCTGCTGATCCCACCCACCTGAAGCCTTGAAGAGTTACCATGTCTGATGTTACAGTGGTACCCCGGCCTGGTGGGGACTCTTCTGTGGGAAGAGCTCAGCCCAGGCACGGACCTCTCCATCATGAGTAGTTTGAGTCCCAGATAGCCAGCTGGAACCCTGTGTTTTAACTGCAATCTGACGAGGAACTTAGGCAAAGCTATTATCTCAGGGCTATTTAGACAGGAAAAAGTCAAAGTCTGAGACCCGGAAAAGAATATGGTGAGAGTACGCAAGCTGCACCCAGTGACCCTCTATCCACTGAGAAGCACAAGTCAGAGGTCGCAGCTGCCTGGCATTTTCTTTGTCTTTGCCCTGCCACACAGTGTGTTGTTAGTGTCCTAAGGAGAAAAGAGCCATGCCTTGTTGTGTGGACTAAACAGGATCTGCCATGAGTGTCCTGCAAAGCCCATGGGGTATAGGCATTGTCCAGCCAGTGGCCCTGCTGGGACACAGTGGAGGCTTGAAGAGGTGAGACATCAGGAGAAAGTTAGGTCGGGGGGCGTGAGACATCAGGAGAAATGGGCCGTATGTCCTTGTGAAAGGGATATGGGGTCTCAGCCTCTTCCTCTTCCTCTCTTCCACGTCCTGGCCATGAGGTGAACTTCTCAACTCCGTCAATTGCTCCTGCCACAGTGTACAGCCCCCTCCCTGACTTAAACGCTTTGTGTTTACCTGACCATGGGTGAGATCCCAAAACTGAGCCGAAAGAAACCCTCCTTCTTTCTAAGCTGATTCAGCTCAGCTATTGGTTACAGTACCAGAAAGCTGACTAGTAGATCACCACTTTCCAGTCCCATGGGGGGCTTTAGTTAACTTTGGTGATGCTGATAGGAAGGGCTTTACTCCAGCTCTGGTGTGTGTGTGTGGGGGGCCCTAATCTCCCCCCTTGTCCTGTTGGGGACTTTCCACCAGTAACTGGAAGGAGGAAGGCAGGAGACCCATCTCTCATAGAATCAGAGGTATTGATATTGGAAAGGACTTAGAAGAAGATACAGTCCTGTAGTTTTAAAGCCGCCACAAAATATTTTCTCTGAAGAACTTCTAAGGCATGGGGGTGTGGCACATGTTTACTGTGATGGAAAACTGCTTTGGGTCCTGGGGATGCTGCCGACACCTCTCCCCACACTCGCCCCCTGCCCATGCACCTTTCCAGGACAGCAGGAGCCTCTGGGACAGGGCCAGTCTGATCTTAACCACATGGATGAAGAAGCCCGACTCTGGGGAGCGATGCCACTCCTTCTGTGACACACAACTAAGTAGCCAGCCGCCTGCCTGCCTCTGAGCACTCACAGTTCTCCATCTGTTCTTCTGTCACCTTTTCCAGGCAGACCTGGGTGGCAGAGGCCTCTACAGCCTGCCTGAGTTTCATTACAGTTAGTTCTGTTGAACACTGAGATTCCACCTCCCTCAGAAAGAATGGCTGTTATCAAGAAATCAAGCAATAACAAATTCTGGAGGGGTTGTGGAGAAAAAGGAAGCCTTCTCCACTGTTGGTGGGAGTGTAGACTGGTGCAACCACTGTGAAAATTAGTATAGAGATTCCTCAAAAAGCTAGGAGTAGAGGTCCCATTTAACCCAGCTATTCCCCTTCTGGTTATCTTACCAGAAGAATTAAAAACATCCTACAGCAATATATGTGCACCCATGTTCATAGCAGCACAATTTGTAATAGCCAGATCTTTGAAACAATCTAAATGCCCATCAATTGAGGAATGGATAAAAAGATGTGGTGTTAGCCCCAGAGCTCGGGCCATGGAAGGGACTCAGGGGGCAGCACACAAAGGCAGTCTGCCCACCCTCTCAGTAGGGGCCCCAGGCCTGAGCTGGGAGGAGAACCAGCAGCCCCAGAGCTCTGACCATGGAGGGAATGATCAATGTGCAGCACAGAAAGGCAATTTGCTCACCCTCTCGGTAAGCGCCCCTGACATGAGGCAGGAGAAGAATCACTCAGCAGCTCCCATGAGCCTACTGGCGCAAGGGCTGAGAATCAAGTGCCCCCCGCCCCGTTAGCAAGTGGGAGCCAAAGATCTAGACATCTCTTGAGAGGTTGGCCATATGCAATGTAGTAAATAGGGGGGATTTCCTTCTACCATCTCTTTGAAGGCAAATATTGTTATCACTGTTTTGCTTTGTTCTGATTAATGATATTGCTCTATTCAATGTTCTGTTTTGATAGGTTCTAGAATGTCCTCTATTTCCTTTGATTTGGCTATACCTGATTGAAAGAAGAACTGTTGTGAAGATAACAGGATATACTATGGTACCTATTACTGTTATGCCAGTAACCTGTTGAGGGTTTCTGTACCAATTTCACTGCACTGTCTCAGTTGGTTTTGTTCCATCTTGTCCTGTTGTATTTTGCTACCTTCAAAATAATAAAAATTAAAATAAATAAATAAAAAATAAAAAGTAAATAACGAAACAGATCAGTAAGGTACTGAGCAAGCTGAAACATGATATAACTAAATAAATAATGTACTTAAAAAGCAAAAGGAGGAAAAGCAAGTGCTCTAAAGGATATAACTGCATGTATGTTTAAGTGTGTAGGATTGATAACCATGTTGCTTCGTTTTTGTTGGATCGTTGAGCAGAACTGTTTGCAGCCTCACTGTTTGAATGTTCATCTTGTATGTTTAATTTTGTAACTTGAACAACTTTATCTAGAAGACAATATGTAATTTATTAACTAGTGATTTCTTACTATTTATTTTTTTCTTTGAAATTCTGCATTGTTTCTTCCCTTTTTTCTGTTTTGCTTTTTCTTCTCTTTAAATAAAATTTTAAAAATTAAAAAAAGATGTGTTTTTAGACAATGGAATACTACTCAGTCATAAAGAAGGATAAACTGGAGACTTGTAGATAAATGGAGTCAACTTGAGACTATGCTCATTAGTGAAATAAATAAGACACACATGTAAACATATTGTCTCTTTAGTGTGAAAAGCTGAAACAACATATGTATATGTCTATGTATATAAAAAATAGTTAAAATAGTTATAGTCCTGATTTCTGAGTTCACTGAAGAGAAAGATTTGTGCTGGCATTTTTCAGACAGTTGAATGCAGATGTCTTGTGCCCTCGGTGAATGATTGGCGGATGAGAGTGTGCAATGTGTGTACCATTGTTACCCTCTGATTGATGTGTTTTGAAATTTTGTTTTAGTTTTTTTCTTTTTCTCCTTGAAAAAAAAAAAGGCAATTAGTTCCACTGAGAATGTTCCCCTGCACAAACAGCTGGGAATACAAGAAGCAAAGGCCTTGCTGAGGGAAAACAGCACACCATGTGGAGGCACAGCAAAAGGCTGTGTATGCAGACAGTGCCGTCAAAGAGCAGGAGTTCCCAAGGTAGCGGTGAAACAGGAACCCGGCACAAGGGATCAGCGCTCTCAAAGGTTAGACATCCAGCCAACCCCATGGCAAAGGGCAGGGAAAAAATAAATCACGACATCCTGTTAGAGGGGGGTTCAAGAGAAGGCAGACTCCTGGGAGTAGGGGAAAAAAGAAAAAGATACAGGGCCTAATAGACCAAGGCAGCTGTCCCAAGAAGCTGCAAGTCCTCAGTGTGGCTTTGCCCAGAACGGAGGTTAAATTGCCAGCAGTTGTACAGACTTCAAATTTGAGACCAAGGTGTAGTGATCAAAGGGCACAGCCCAACCAGGGGACCCGCGCTGTCGGCCCCGGACGCTGCCCTACCGCACATCTCGCCCGCCCCTTTCCTATTTCCTGATGGATCTCGTCAGAATTTCCCTTTTTGTGTTTTTGTTTTGCCACTGGGGATGGAACCCAGGGCCTCACCCACGCTAAGCACACACTCTGTCTCAGCCAAGCCCCGGTCTTGCTCCTATTTTTAAAAAACCTATTAACAAATGTTTGTCTGCTCCCAGAAATCAGAGAACCTCATCTTTCATTCCAACCTGCCCAGCAAGCTTATTTTATTATAAGAGGTTTTCTTTCTGTTTTTCTGCTTGGCAGCACCCTGCGACTTCTTGCCTGCCTTCCTGTAAGCTCGACTTGTACTCTTCCCTCCTACACTCTCTCTCTCCCCAGGATTTCTGGCTTTTAAAGGATCAGCTGAAGCAGGACCCTAGACATTGGGGTCACTTCAGTTCAGGAAAGGAGGCCACTTTTCTTTAGCTTGTGGCTACGCTCATGGGTCTTGGTGAGGTAGGAGGGAGTCTAGGTGTGAAACTGCTGTCTGCCCTTCTGCCCTGTGCTGCTTTTCCCCTGAGGCTTCCCGACCCCTGCTCCAGGAGTGTGTCCCCCTTGGTTACCAGTAGGCCCCCTTGAATCCTTTATGACCATCGTCACAGTCTATGATGTCCCATCTATCTGGTCAGAGCAGGCACCCTCACCAACCTGTGAGCCCCACCTGGGCAGGACCAGTCCTCAACAATGACACAGGGCACGTGTGTCCTCCGGAGGGCGATGCTTCGGATGCTGCTATGTGGAACATGACTTCCCAGGCCCAGTTGTCACATGAAAGCCCTCTGCAGTACTCATGTTCAGATGTCAGTGAGCTGTCTTGTAGGCTTTGGGGAAATGGGATAAGCAAGACCACTAGGACAGCAGATGCTACTTAAGAGTGACATATACTCTCTGGGAAAGGTATCGGACTGATTATTAAAAGCATTCTCATCCAAGCATTAAGATGTTCTTTTATAATACATTGACATGGTTATTTGATGCATGCAACTACTATGGATAATAAAAACAGCGTTTGAATATTCTATAATTCACATTTTTTTTAAGTGCTGGGTATAGAATCCAGAGTCTTACACGTTAGGTAAATATTCCACCACTGAGCTATATCTTCACTCTGTATAATTCAGTCTTGCTTTTCCACATTGTTTTGAGTTAGTGACCTCTCACAAGTGACCTCTCACAACAGGTGGAGTCTTAGAAATATGGGTAATAACTTTCTATTAAAGAGAGAAGCAGTGTAAGAAAAGATACCATTTACTCCTAGATGGAGTATTCTCCCAGAGATCTAATTACTAATGGTGGTCAAGAGTGCAGCTTAATGAGACAGCGCTTGCACAGCATGTTCAAGGCCCTGAAAACAGTATCCACATGGGCTTGGTGGTGCAGTGTTACGGATTAAAAACTGGTGGCCAATTTAGCATCAGCTGAACTAAAATCAGCATGGCACTGAGTGTAGATGGCCCACCTGAGGAAGTTGCCAGCACAAAGCAGACCTGGAGAGAGAGAGTTTGGCATTGTGGGTTTTCCTAAGTGTGGGGAGCCGTTGGTTCTCCTGGAGGAGCTTGTCATGGCTGGCTTCCTCGATATAAATTTGGCCACTGTCACTGAAAGAAGAGCTCAGGACCTTGTTGTCGCTGAGAGTGGCTGTGGTTCACTTTGGGGGAGCTCTGGTCCTTACCTTGAGCATTGCTTCCTGGCTCCAGAGGGGAAGATGTGTGCTGTTTAATCTCCAGGAGAAGCTTGTCACATTGGCTTCCGGATATGAACTCGGCTGTTCTCATTGTCGGAGGAGCTGGGGACCTCATCGTCGTTGAGGATGGCTGTGGTGCTTTTCGGGGGAGCCCTGGTCCTTATTTGGAGTATTGCTTCTTGGTTCCACTGTAGAACCCTCAACCTGCTGGCACAGACCCTTCACCCTGATGGTATAGACTTTGTAGCTTCCACCACTGACCTTTGGGCCTTCCCAGCACAGGTCTGTAAAACACACTGGCATGAGTCCTCCTTGTGGCTCCGAGGCTCCAGCTGGACTCGTGGGAAGCACTGTCATGGGTTCTGGATTTTCATCTGGACTCATGTAGGACACTGCTGTGGGATCAGTCCCTTGGCTGAATATTCTGAGTCTTTAGTGTTATGGACAGATGTCCTGCACTTTCTTGTATTTAACGCTGGGTGACCATCATAAAATAATATTATAAATTCTGTGTTCTGTATGTAATTGCTCTCCTTACAACCCCTGACTACAATAGCATGCCTGTAATCCCAGCACTCAGGGAGGTGAGACAGGAGATTTGAAAGTTCAAGCCCAGCCTGGACAATTCAGTGACACCCTGTCTCAAAATAAAAAGAGAAGAGGGGCTGGGAAGGTAGCTCAGTGCAAAGGCCCTAAGATCAATCCCCAGTACCACGCCAAAAAAGGGAAAAAGAGTCTAACTGCTGAACATTATTTGACGTTCTTGTAAAGAGTAGTTCAAACCACAATGTGAAGCCTTATACTTCATCAGCCTGGGAGTCTAAAAACTAATTGAAGCACTACTTCCAAATAAGAATTTTTTCTTTTATTGCACAACCTTAAGTATTTTCAGTATTACTAAGGGAAAATATTTTCAACAATAGTCCAACAGTCCTTCTGCACAATTTGGCAGCAATGATCTTTTGTATTTAAGCTAAGGAATTATGGGTATACTACTCAGCTTTTATTCAGGGGACCTATTTACCACTGCAGAAAGTGAGAATGCTGTCAAGCGTGGTCATTCTGCATTGCTCTGAGACTGCTTCTAATTAAGAGCATTAGCAGAAGAAGATACTAGCTAATAAAATTTGTTTCACTTGTTGAAGAGAAAAGAGGTAGAATGAAGAGAGAAGAACTGAGGATGAGACGAAAACTTGCATTCCCTCCTCTCACGTGACAATGTCACTCAGGCTTGCTGGGCATGAGGCGCTTTACACTAAAGCAGACACAAGTAGTGTCATGGCGACACCATTCTTTGTTGCTTACAAATGAGAGGATAACTCTCTCTCTCTCTCTCTCTCTCTCTCTCTCTCTCTCTCTCTCACACACACACACACACCCACAACAGAAAGGCAAACAAGAAAGCTATCTTTACAACGAAATCTCCAAAACAATTCCATCAAAGCCAGAGTTATTTTCCAACAGGAGAATGAACTCTAATATCTATACTCACCCCCAGAAAGGCCTCACCCTCTGGATCTAATTTAATTCGAGTTTCCTGCCAAAGTCTCCATCTCCAAATACCATCACTCCAGTGACAGGATACAGTCCTTGATCGTGAGCTCATGGGTTTTTATCTATTACTTCTGTCCCTGTGACCTCATTTCCTGGGCCTCCATCCTACAACTGGAGCGTATCCAAGCCAGCTCTGGTCACCGGCTACACTAAGATTCCACACGTGATTTTTCATGACAGCCAAATCGTTACCTCTGCCCTGCAAATACTGTATGGGTACAAACTGTCTCATGTGCCGTGTGTGCCATGTGCCATGTCCTGTTCATTTTGGAAATCAGCACTCAGGATATATAAGCCGCTGAGAGCTGGCAGACCTTCTCTCTACAACACAAGTTCATCTGCTGATCCATCTGCTTGCTTCCGAGGATTATCTGGAGTCACATAAAAGCTACTGCCACTACCAACTTAAGGCTTCTCTGGACTCCAGTTAGATGGGAGAGGGTCAGAAGGACAAATATGAAGCCCCAACTACCTGGACCCTTTCTCTTGGAGGAAGAGGTCCAGTTTCATGGGAACCAAAGAAACAGAACTTTCGTTCACCTGGACTGAGCCCTGGCTCCTGAGGTCACCACATGGCCACTCTCCACAATGACAGATCACCCACCAAAGGCTTAGCCTTTGTGTGACTGGAGAAGTGAGTCTCTGAGGAAGAGGAAAACCCAGGTTCTGGGACTCATGAGATCATTTATTCACTGCCCTGACCCCAGGATGCATCGCTTGACAATGGAGCGAGCAGTTTGGTGTGCATACAGCCACCACCACCGCAGGCTCACGCGTTAGCACTTTCACTTCTCATGTACTTCCACTGTTGGCCTGCATGGTCCTGAGCCACCATAAACTCAAGGTTTTATGAATTCCAAAAGAAAGCAGATCATCACCGAGTCAAAAACGCTGATTGAAGACCTGATATAACGTGGTTATTGCACAGTGCCAACTGTAAAGTTAAATAAAACAGTTAAGAGTCAAAGGACAAGTTAAACTTTAATCTCCCATGCCCCACCCTGCTGGGGGTGGCTTCGTGTAGACTGCTCATCAGGCATGGCATGCATGGGGCCCTGGGTTTGATCCCCACCACCACCTCTATCAGAAAAAAAAAAACCAAAAAAAAGAAAAGAAGAGAAGAGAAAAGTGAAGAAACTGCTAGATAAAAGACGGTCTTCACTGTGAGAGGAGCCTGCCAAAGGTTGCTACAGGGTACAAAGGAGGACAGAGGTCAGCTACTTCCTCCGGTAGAACAGTGAGTAAGAACAGATCCTGGGCTGTCCTGTGAGACCTCCCAAGGGGCTGCGTGACAAGGGAGGCGGACCGCTAAGGCCTCAGCTGTTTCCTGACAGAGCCACATGGACAGACAGCAGGGGACGAAGTATGAGGCAGTCAGAGAGCAAGCTGCCGAGGTTCTGTGATGTGAGGTACAGGACGAGGACAAGCAGAAGACGAGACCAGAAGGAGCCGTTTGTCCACGGATGTTCCCAGCCGCCAGTGTCAGCCCAGACCAGAGCGGCTGGAGGACTGCAGGAAGCAAGGGGGCTCCGCTTGAAAACTGACCTGGCTGCGGACCTGACGGCAGGACGGACCTCCTGAGGGAGAGAGGGCGGGGCAAAGAAATCCTGCAAGGCTCAGCTCATTCTCCGGTCCTTGCCACAGCTGTGGTTCTCCACCAAAACTCCAGTTGAGATTTAGCGCTGGTGGCGAGAGGAGATTAATGCATTTCGGGTTAGCAGATTAGGGGTTGAAGGGGTTATTTTGGGACTGCCTTTGCTACATGATGAAATGTCTCTGGCTTGCCCATGTCCCTTGCTGTCCTGAGCTCGCTCTGCAGCAGGTCCCCACCAGCAAGAATACACAGTGGCTGGAGCCCCCCCACCTTTTCTTTATCTAGTTTTTGGTATTCAGTTAGAGCAACAGAAGATGGACCCTCACAGTAACCTCTGAGGGTGACCTGGTCACCTGCCGCACACATGTGTCTGTGCAGATGGAGTGGGCTTGGAGGGAGCTGGGAGACCTCAGGGAGCCCAGTGTCCAGGGAAAGAAACATCGCAGCTCCAGAGGCCGAGGGCTCTGACAGAGTTGAGCACGGGGCCCCGGGCCAGTCCAGAGGGAGCAGCTAGTACAAAGACACAGAGACGCCACACAAGTTAGGTCTGCAGTTAGGAAACTGGCCGGGAAGGAGGTAGGTGGAGCCTTTTCTGGCAATCAAAAGCAGTCATTCTTATAAATCCAGTAATGGTCACAGCCACCAGTTGGGTACCACGGTCAGCAGGCGTCGTGCATTGTTTTTTCTGCACAGCGATTCATTTCATCCTTGTAACCACAAAACAGGCCTGGCTGTGCCCATTTTCCAGACACACACTAACTTTACATGTTTCAGAATTTCTTTCTGTATCACAAAGCTCAAATCTAAGTCTTTCTCATTTAAAAATGAATTTTGACAGCTGTCTGAAGCACAAGCCAGTTAGCCTGACAAGAGGTGGGGCAAACAACTGAGGCAGAGGAAACCTGAGGGTGTGCGAGTTTCTGGGATGAAGATCAAGGACAGAAGTTTTTACCAGAGTATAAGATGCAAGGCAGGGGCAGGAGACAAGAGGGTGGGCAGCGTCAGGGCCGGGACACATACAGCCTTGTTCCAGGAATTTGATCCCAGAAGTTATGAGCTGAGCTATTGCTCAGAGAGAAGGGAGGTCAGGGAGGGCCAGGCGTGCTTGGGGAGTGGAGGGGGCAGCCAGAGGGGTGAGGGGGAGGGCAAAGGTGGCAACAACTGAGTTCAAGTCTGGACAGTGCTATAGCGTGACTGTCCCCACGAACATTTGAGCTGAATGGTAATCGCTGTAGTGAGGCACTAAGAGGCAGCAACAGGCAGGTCCTCAGGGGGTGGCTGGGGCACCAGCACAGAGCCACTGACCTACTTACAGATCTTCTTGAGAGTAGGTCAATCACAAAAGCCAGCTTGGCGGTCACTTTTTTGTGCCCCTCTCACTACGGGATGCCCTGTGCCACATCAGAACCCTGCACAGAGCCCCACCAGCAAGGAGACCATCACCAGATGTAGATGCTTGAACCTGGGGCTCCAGCTCCACGAACTGAATTGGCCTCTATTCCCTGTAAGTCACCCCACTTCTGGTATTGAGCAGTAGCCGCAGGACACAGACTATGGTGAACTGAGCCCGCTGGAAGAACCACACAAAGACGGCAGCAGCTGCTGCCTTCACAGTGTCAGGCTCCGAAAACTGATCCAAGGAAAAACAACAAGGGGAGCTGGAGACAAAATCTAGGGGGGCAAATAAATCCTGATCGTAAGCTTTTGTTTTCTTCAGTACTAGCATTGAACCCAAGACCTTCACACTGAGCTACGACGTCCCCAGCCCCTGTTTTATTTTTATGTTTTTCACTTTGAGATAGGATCTCACTGAATTGCTCAGGCTGGGCTTTGAACTTGGGTCCTCCCGCCCTGGCCTCCCAGAGTGCTAGAACTACAGGTGTGTCACCGCCATACCTGGCCTCCTGATGACCTTTGACTCCTAAGCAGGGCACAATGCTTTCCTGCATCCTCTCTTGGATCTCATCAATAGCCACACAAAGTGGACGGATAACTTTCACTATCCCACTTGACACTCAGTGGCCCTCACTAAGCCAACAGGATACTCGGTAACCTGTGTGGATAAAGGACCCATAATCTCCACACCAGATCTCCCAAACTGATGACTGCAATCGACAGCAGAAGCACATTTCACACAGGGGCCCGGTCCAGACGTACGCGTTGCACTAAGACAAAGATGGACGAGACCCCATTTAGCCCTCTGTCCTGTATTTTCCATTCTAGTCTACTTCATGTTTTAAGTAGGCCGATCCGACTCATGAGCTGGATTCACAACCCACTCATGGCACTTTGAGAACCATTGTTCAACGCCCTCTCGCCTCCCACCCTCGGACTGAATCCATCTCAGTGGGTGTGCAAAGATGGGGGTGGGTGCAAGTGACCTCACAGATGTTAAAGAGAAAACTGCACTTGACGGGGTTTCTCAGTCCTGAGTGTAAGCAGATGAGAAGCCATGCGCCGAGGGCCTGTCTGTGGCTGCCAGCTCTCTGGCAATGAGTCATTTACATCTGTCACTAGTATTTATGGGGGTTGGAGCCATATTTTCCCACTGTGCGGTGCAGGAGAGATGCAGACGCACTTCACTCTGGAGAGTTTTAAGGTCGCTCGCTTTCCCTAAGGCAGGAAGGAGGGTTTGGGCACATGGCCCAGCAAGGCGGCCCTGGGCTCGCACACTGCATACAGTGGCTCCTGCAGATGGTAACTGCACTAGGAAGTAAAGCGATGAGCTGGGAGTCATGGAACATGACACCAACATCTTGCCCAACAGGAAATGGCTTTGCTGCCGGGACTTCAGGGATTCACCCCAGAGCATAACATCGGCCCTGGATGTGGGCAGTCATGCTTCCTTCCGCTTCATGGGAAGAGAGGAAATGATCCTTCCCCCAATAACCCTTTCGCGTGGCCTGCCTGCCTTCTCACCACCTTGTGGCCTGGGGTGGTTAATCTTGATTGTCAACGGGCCTGGATCGATACACCCGGGACACTGATACAGCGCACTTCCAAGTGTGTGGATGTGTGAGTGTGAAGTTGTGTGAGGGTGGGTCCACAGGACACTGGCACGTAGGTCTGCACACCAAGGGGTCAAGAGTCACCCTGGATGTGGGTGGCAGCATCCAAGAGGCACGCAAACACGTGCACGCGCGCGCGCACACACACACACACACACACACACACATCTCCATTCCTCTGGGCAGGTGCATTGTTTTGCTGCTGCCATTGCCCTGGGACATTGGACTCTCCATCCTTTTTCAGTCTATGGCGGGCACCAGCCACTCTCCAGGGGGCTCCGGACCTCAGCCCGGGACTGGGCTGCATTGTCGGTCCCTGCTCGGAGGCCTCCAGGGGGTTGGACAGAGCAGCTCCTGGCTTCCCTGTGTCTCCACCCTGCAGAGAGTCACTGTGGGACTATCCAGCGCCTGACCGAAAAGCCCGCCCAGTGCCTGCATTCCATTTGTTCTGCTCTTATAGAGAACCCTGCTGCGGCCTCTCCTCACCTAACCTCTCCACCTTCAGGGTCAGAGACTCCTTCCCTCCTGACTTCAGATACACACAGACTGCCTCTTGAAAGCCCCCCTCCATATGTGTAGGAATTCCAGGAATGATGTCATTGGTTTTATCTTCTAGTGTCATGGTCAGAAAACTCCAGCATTAAAAAAAAAAATAGAATTGAACACTAGAACAGACAAATCTTATTGTACATAAATTATATCTCAAAAATCATGACTTGCAAATACCAAAAAGCGTCCCAGACTCTTGTTTTAACCCTGCTGCCTTGTGATTATTATATTTCCTTCCTTCCTTCCTTCCTTCCTTCCTTCCTTCCTTCCTTCCTTCCTTCCTTCATTCCTTCCTTCCTTTTTTCCCCAGGGAACTTGCTCCTCTTCCATTCTCCTTTTAGCTGAAGCTGGACTGTCTTGACTTGGTCCTTCCAGTTCTCAGTCTGTTCTCTCCATGCTCCTGTGGCCCCTGGCACCAAAACTTCTACTCAAATCTTTCTCTTGAGCTTTGCAGGTAGAGAACTCCACTTTTTCTCCCCTACAGTTGTAAATGTTTCTTGGACGGGTTCTTGGCAATCCTATGACTGTAAATTCGCCAAAATGTCAAGCCCACAGCTCTGCCTCTCTGCTCACGCTCTCAGTGGGCAGCTTACTCACTCCCTGGAGTAAAGCACTGCTGGATGGCTGCTGAATCCCAGCTCCGCGGCTGCGGGGTAGACAGACGGCGCAGGTCTCCCCAGCCAGGGGCCACCTCCGTGGGCTTCCTCCACCACCTCCAACCCAGCTCGTGACTTCTGCCCTGAATCCCACCTCTGGCAGCCACATGCACGACCTCAACACTTTCCTCCCAGGCCGGAAACCCTCTGCATACCATAGTCAGTCCTCAGCGTCAAGTGGGTTGGCACAGGTGGAATCACCCGGGCCAGGGACTGCTGTTTCCATGCGGGCCAGGCACCGTCATTGTCATCGCTACTGCTTATCTTCTCAACTCCTCTTCTGAAAAGTCTCTGGTTCTTCCCTGTGCCGTTTCCAACCTGCTCTCCAGCCAGCCTACAGTTCCCTCCTGTCCTCCAGTGTAGTCTACATTCTGTTGTTGGTCTGCCTCGGCCAGAACGGACTCTCCTTCTTCCTCCTCTGGGGCTGAAGACTGTAAAGTCATCTGTTATGGGTTGGATCGTGTCTCCCACACAAATATATGTGCACGTATCCTCTGTAGTTGGGCAAAGTCATCTAAAGGCTTTTTGATAATAGCGTTGAATAAATCGCTCACACAGTGTACTGAATACCTGCATCACAAAATCCTGGTGACACAGGCCCTGCAACATGTGGACTGTTTCCTCTCAGGACTGTGTAGCTGTGCGGGGACTGGGGCTCACTGCCACCACCCTGCATCAGGAGAAGGCGCCACCCTGACCACCACTGGCCTGAGAGAGAGCAAAATTCAGAACTCTGATTCCTACAGATTAAGGATCATTGTTGCCCCAGGGTGCAGCTCAAAATTCATAAGATGGGAAGACTCTGGAGGTCTTTAGAGAAGTCGTTGAGTTTAAAGGAAATTATTACCCAGGGCCTGATCGCATCTGAGGTCCTCATAAAAGGAGGGGAAATGTGGACACAGAGACAGACATGCAGAGAGGGAGGACACTACGCAAACCCATGGAGAATAACATCTCCAAGCCAAGGGTGGACCGAGGCTACAGGAAGCTACAAGATGACTCTTCCATGGCTCCAAGAAAAACCCAACCCAACCCACATCTTCACTGCCTAAACATTAGGTCCGAGCATCTCCATCAGGCCCTCAAACCCTGACTGGCGCCAGCCTCCTTGCCCAGACCCTCTGCTCGGTCTCTGCTCCAGCCCTGCGTATCTCCTTACTAATCCAGATGTGGAATATGGCACTTCCTGTGCTTGGGATGCTCCTGACAGCCTATTAAGCCCCTCCATCTTCTCCCTGCACCTACAGCTTGTGTAGCCTTTAAGCTCTAACTTAAAGTCCATCTTGCTATTATACTGTCCCTGATCCTTCAGCCAGTGGTCTTCTGTCTCATCTCTCAACCATCCCTGAACTTACTGTCTGTATTATATATGTTGACACATGACTACATCTTGCTTACACAATTCTCTAATGGTTTCTTGTGTGCTATATGGAGTGTAGCCTTACATTTTTTTTTTTTTTGCTTTATTTTGAAACAGGGTCTTGATATTCCTCAGGTGGGTTTCAAACTTGCAAAGCTCCTGCCTCAGCCTCCTGGGATCACAGATGTATGCCACCGTGCCTGGTTAATAATCTCTTCTTAAAAGCCGCTCCTCCAGATGCCTCCCTAGGTTTGCTTTCACAGTAGGTCATCCTTTCCTCTATAGCTTCACACAGTTCTATTATTATTTTACTGCATCTGGAGGATCCCAGGGCCTTGCACATGCTAAACAAGTACCTCCGAGCCTCACCCACAGACTCAGCATCATTCTGTCCTGTGTCACCTAGTCAGGTGTTTGCTCTAGTGAAAAGGACGTCATAGGGGTAAATCCCAACTCCACTTTTACAGGAAAATCACTGTGTTTCTTGGGGCCTTCTTTTCCTTACCTCTAAACATATATTTCTAATCTCTCAGACTCATTATAAAGATAGGACGCAGTGACTTCTGTTTTTAGGCTATTTTGCAATGCGGGGGACTGAACTCAGGGCCGTGCAAACCCTAGGCAAGAGCTCTCAGGAATCCTCAGCCCTGGTGTAATGGATGTGAAAGCAACTCATGCCCCCTTAGCTGGGGAATTGCCCAGGGCTGCACCCAAGTTAGGCAAGTGCTTACCACTTAGCCAAATCCACAGCCCAAAAGCGGACTTTTCATTTTGTTTTGCTTTGTGTTTTGTTGTTGTTGTTGTCGTGTTTAGTGTCACAGATTTTGGAGCCCAGGGTCTCAGGCGTGCTGAGCAGGAGCTTAGCTATGAAGGCTAGAGCTGTAACCCCGCCTCCACCAAAGTGACTCTTTAAAGTTTTTCTCCATTGTGAGAGTAAATTATTATTATGACCTCAGTGCCAAGTGAGCTCAGCTGGTTACTGCCATGCTGGAGAAATTACAGGCTTGCACCAAGTGAGGCGGTGCTTTCAGACTCATGCCGCGGGGGTCAATAAATTTCAAGGCTAACGGAGAGTGGTCAGGGTGGAGGAAATGGCGAACACATCTCAGCAGGTCATAGGGTACCTCATACATAAAAGATAGATAGCAAACTGTCATGTCGGTCCACCCTAAGATGTCCCTGGCTCTCAGCAGATATAATTCATGGCCCCCTCTTAGGTAGCTCTGCTGTAATAAATCCACTAGGTAATGCATCATACCTAAGCCAATGGTTTAATATTTGCTTATTTTAAATTGACTTACACTAGTTTTAAGAGTGAAAACTAACCATGAATTGTTAAATATGCCTGTAAAACAAATCAAGTCCCATTTAGAATCACAACACAGTTCATCCCATGAGCATTTCAAATTGATGAAGAACCCACCAGCCTCACTGCCAAGTTCAGATGAAGACAAACCACAGCAGGATACAGAGCGAATATGTGTCTGGTAAGTGTCACACTCAGAAAACACCAAGTTTTCCCTATAAACCCAGCCATATGACCTTAATTGTAAGTAAAATGTTTCTATTTTTAAATTATTAAATGATTTTTTCTTTTATATCACCTTTGGTATTTCTTCCACAAACTTCATACCCTGACCAATGATTTCGAGTGAACTAAAAGGTAACTGTTCTCACTCTTGGTTTTCAGACACATTAAACATGCACCTTAAGGCAATAAATACTGTAGCAATCAGCGTGTGCAAATTCACAAAGCTGGGCCCTTGGTGTGGGGGGGTACAGGCAGGAGGTCCCGGTGTCTTCCCCTTTCTCTGCCTGCCTGGGAACTCGGTCCCCTGGGTCATCCATACACATACTAGCCAAACAGCTGAAGAAGGAAGACTGAAGACCACCTAGTCACAGAGCTACACCCGGCCGGCCGTGTTCCGGTGAATGCATTCATTCAAAGGATGTGATAGAGAAGAGACAGGAGAGGAAAAAACAATGTAGGAAAAGAAATCTCTTCAGCTCTCTCTAGAGAGGGATTCTGCATGGAAATAAGCCCCAAACTCGACAAGAATGTTCTGTACCGAATTACAAACGCAGCCCAGCCCCCAAGCAGATGGGCCTCACTCTTCCCTAAACTCTGAAATCGTTCTCCCTCCTACGGCAGAAACTTGGTGCAAAACTTTCACTGGCTGAGGCAAATTCTTATTAATTTACTGTTCTTGATGTTTAAAAGTTTTTTTTTGTTGTTGTTGTTTTTGGGTTTTTTTTTAGAAAGAAAAAATTTGGAGCCGGGGACACAGCAGTTTGGTGGCGGAAGGCGTGCTTAGCCTGCATGTGGCCCTGGGTTCAGTCCCCGCCACTGACAAACAAAACAAAAAAAGTAAATGGTGTCTGAATTTGCTCTGCGATGGATGGTTGTCAAAGATTCAGCATCTTTTATTTAAGCCGAACGGTTTATACGGATCCCAAGGGAAGCCCTTCTGGAGGAAATCCCCATTTTGTCTTTTAGTAAAGTTTTATTAAAAATGAAGGAGATTCATCTTTCGTGCTGCGTTGGACGCATCAGAGGCAGCGTCAGGCGGAAGAGCAGCCTCTGCAGAGCACACACACCTCGCCGGCGCCTTCTCCCTCCCGGCTCCTGGGTGTTCCTTTCCTTCTCCTTTCCTTCTCAGGAGGCTGGAGCTCAGCATGAGCTACGCCCCTGAAGTTGTCTGGGAGGTTAGTCTGGAGGTTCTGAGAGGCTGTCAGCCTGCAGGCATCAGTTACCCGGTACTCTGGATTCTAGATTGCAACATGAGGGAAAGGGAAGGGGCAGGACAAAGGCCAAAGGACCCTGCATGGCAGAGAATAAGAAAAACAGCGAAAAGATGGCAGTCAGCCTCTGCTTACCCCTCCCGAAAGCAAATACACCCCCTGTCCTTCCGAGCACCCTCACGTGCCAACTTCACAGCTGGGGCAAAAGACGGCATTTACCGCTTCAGCACGTGTGTTGGGCAGTGGGTGCCAAAAGGGGCGCAGCGCATTGTTCCTACCAAAGGGGAACAGCGTTGTGGGAAAGCGCCGCTGGAGACCGCATTCTGCGACTGTTCAACTCGGGTTTGAGCCCTGGCTTTGGCGTTGGTGAAGAATTAGAAGAAAAAGTTCTTGCTATTTTATGCATCAATCACCATCTGACACCCCGATTACCCTCTGCCGAAAGTTACAAGCTGAGTGCAGTTTTTTAGGCAGCCACACTGAAGTATTTCTTCTTTGCCTCTAAACTCAAAGCTGTATCCTAAGGCTGCTCAAAACTGCTCCTCACAACCACTGAGGCTGAGGACCTGTGGTTAATCTCTGTTCTAAAAAGCTCCGGAAGTCTTAGGAAGTGTAAGTGGCTAGGACTTGAGTGAGAAGACGGGGTAGGGGTGATTCAGACATGCAAGGACTGCAAGAGGGAGTCAGACAATGTGTCCACACTTGACGTGGGTACCAGGGGCTTCGGCCCACTGGAGCACCCTTTTATCCTCCTTCTGGGGGTGCTTCCTTTATGGGATGCTAAATAAAGGTGTATCCAACATATGTGCTTACATTGCATAAGAGCTTTACTTTTACAAACTCTTTCTTTGACTACCTAGGGATTATTTTACTTTCCATAACCAGAACCCATGCATAAATTCCACGGAGGAAGCCTTGGGCAGGTGCTACCCCAAATCTGGGAGGAGCTAATTCCCATGCCAACACCGAAGAGATTACCCTATACTGATCCAGGCTTTGCTGCTGCTAAGGCAAATTGCACCATCAATCTCAACTTTCTCTGTCTCTGTCTCTGTCTCTGTCTCTCTCTCTCTCTCTCTCTCTCTCACACACACACACACACACACACACACACACACACATGGGGAGGGGGGATTTCCAGATCTGACCCCAAGCTTTGCTTCTTTTAAGCATCCTGCAAGTTCCTGCCCTTTCCTTCTCCTCTCCCTTACACACAAAGTTCACTACCTTAACTCCCAGCTGAACCCTAACGAAGGCAGATGTGCATCCTCCATGGAGCCCAATAGTCAAAGACACGCAGGGAAGCTAACAAGATGCAAATCCCATTCACTGTGGCTCATGCCTTTTTGATTTATAGGCAAAAGCCCAGAAAACTTACTCTATTCAGTGGGCTCCTAATGTGGCTTCAATGCCATTGTAGAATGTGCAAGACTGATTTAAATAAATTGGACGTAGTCAGTAAAAGAGACAGTTCTGCCTTTGTTTAGTCTAAGAGGCTGTTTTCATGACTGGAGAGACCTGATCTCATGCTCTTAATGAGTGCACAGCACAAGGATATCTGTCATTCATCCTCTGGCAGTGGTCCCATGATGGGTCATTTTGGAGCAGCCATGGCCACCCCTGAACATCAGTGAAGGACAACATGGGAATACAGCCATGCACCTGCGAGGAGTCTTGGGGGTTGAAATAGCTAAGAAGACACCTTCACTGCCAAAGGAGCAAATCTTAGGTCCAGGGCCAAGCGGACGGCCTCGGAAATTGTTTCCATCTGAAACCCTGAAGAGGTTCCTGCCCTGGCCCTGGACTTAATTCCCAGTAAAGGCAAAGATTTTGCAGGAAACAAATAGTTGTGACAAGGGTGCTTGTTACTGTCTAAAGGCACCAACAAGGCTGGAATGTTTCCTCAAAGCCTTTGCTCTGCTTTCTGCACTTGGTACTTTCCAGACTGCCAAGCTGGGGACTCTGAACATAATATTTGCTCCATAAATCCTCTGTGGCAGACAGACTTTATCCAACTGGGCAGAACAATAGAAAACAAATCTTATCCTGGGAACTGGGGGTGTGGTGGGCACTGGAGTGGTAGAACAGGCAGGAGGTCCTGGGTTCCACCCCCAGTAGCACTAAACTAACATGGGAAGAGCTTCTAATTTTCACACGAGACTTTTCATCTCGTTTGCTTCCTGGCCTTCAAAGTCGTCATCTCTGAAAGTCAGTGATGAGTGGTCCTACTCTGCCATCTGTGTTTCGAAAGGGGATGAGCAGGATTTTGTGCCCCTCTTGATATTGTCAGTAAGATCAATGACTGCATTTAAACAAAACAAAATGAACAAAGTGGCATCCCTGAAAGAGCAGGCACTCTGAAATCCGAAAAATACTTCCACCTGGGGACTTAAAGGGCAGTCACCTCCCTGCACCCCAACCAACACTAGCCTAGCTCCACAAACCACCTGTTTCAGGAGCCAGCAATCTTATTTCACTTCACACACAGAATCGAAGTGGAAGGAAGCCTGTACCCACAGTTTCTCTACCTGGACACCAAAGTCTCCTAAGCTAATGAAGAAGCTAAGGGTCTGGTGTTTTTGTTTGATTCAATGATAATTCTTTTCATTGTTGGGAATTGAACTCAGAACCTCACTACCAACATTCTCCCCCAAGCCCAAGGGCAGGTTCTGATCATCCAGGGCCAGTGCTGCCTCACAAATAAATCCCACATGGATGTGCAGTAGGCTATGAAAAAGGGAAATGCTGAAAATTCTAGGCAGAGGATCTTTCATGCAAAGGCAGCATGCACAAAAACGATGGTTTTAAAAAGAAGAAACCATCATGAGTAAAATAAGAGTTGCCAGAAAAAGTCAGTTTCTGAGGTTGAATTTCCACCAAATCCTGGCAAATTGCACAAAAGCTGAGTCATTCGCTGGTAAACAGAGGCTCAGTGTCACAAGAGACCTACTTTCTTCCTCTCCTTACAACCTATGGATCTGAAAAACTGCACTTACAGATTCCTTCTACTGTAGGACCAGATCCCATTCCTATCAAGAGAAAATCAGATGTTAAACTCACAGATGACTGGGAGGGATTTTTTCAGACCTGCCTACTACTAGTCAGTCCATCTTAAAGTAAATAGTTGTTCCTTGGTAAATCCGAGGTGGGTGCCAGGGCATTCCTGCCAGTCTGAGCACCTGTCTTGGTTACTTTTCTTTCATTGCTGAGACAAAATACTCAACATTCAAAATGAAGGACCGAAGGGTTTATTTAGCTCACAGTTCATGGATGTCCAAAATCAGCTGGCTCCAAGGCAGGGTGGCCTGGCTCAGGGGCAGCACTTCAAGGCATCAGAAGACTGCAAAGGCAGCACCAGCAAAAAGAACAAAGCTCTTCTCCTCCCTTATACTGTAAGCAGGCTACACCCTGGGGGATCCAGCACTCACACTGGCTCTCTAAGCTCCTCTTACACAGGCTGAGGATGTTTACAAAGTAAGGATCCTGGCTCCCTGCCAGTTGTTAACTGTTAAACTTCTCAGGTTGACACAATGTATCAACCATCCTGGAGAATAGTCCCACAAATGGTAGAGTTCTTGCATATAATCTATGTGCAATTTTCACATATGCCTTAAATCATTGGTAGGTTGTTTATAATATCTATAATACAACGTAAATAATTGTTACTGAATTGTGCTGTATTACTCTAGAAAGAGTATCTGCTCAGTAAAGCTGTGGGACCACTGTAGGCTTAACTATGTAACAATGTAACCGTGTTTGTTTCTTTTTTTTAAAAAGTTTTATAGTGCTGGAGATTGAACCCAGGGCCTTGGCCACATCCCCAACCCTTTTTAGAGAGGTCTAACCAAATTTTTAGTTGCCCCAGTTGAACTCGAACTTGTGATCTTCCCGTCTCAGCCTCTCCAATTCTGGGATTACAAGTGTGCACACAATACCTGGCCAGCAATGTAACTTTTCCACTTTGAGGCTGGAAGAACCTGCCAGCTGGGCCCCTGTCTTGGTGCAGCATGGAAGCTGCACATATAGGGGACCAAGTATAATACAGGTGACAGAATTTGATAGGACCTTAGCCTCTGCCTCAAGACTTTTAAGGTAATATTCTCAGGGAGGCCTCTCGTGTGGTCATCCTGGAAGGATGATTCCCAGGAAGCATGGAAAGAAGCCATCACGGATCCCGTCTCCCTCATTAGCAGCACCATTTGTAATTGCATATGAGGTAGAAATAACCCGACCACACAAGCAGGAAGCCACGCAGGCCAATGTTAACGTGGTGATTCGAGGCCCGTAACCCAAGAGGTAGGCACCGCATTTATGTTTAACGGATACCGTGCGTGCGATTTCCAATAAAGGCATAAATAGAGAATTTTCAAGGAGAACAAAGGCAGGGATTGGAAAAATATTCTCAAAAAATATCCATAAGGGTCATTTTCATCTAAACAAAACCTTGCTAATGAAGGGGGATGGCATCTCTGATTCCATGGCCCAAAATAGTCAAGGTAAGTACTGAGCTGGATCTACAGAAAGGAGCAGAAAGAAAAGGGAGGCTGCTGGGACGAGAACATGGGTGGAGGAGGCAGTCGGGAGCGGTTTTACGCCTTTCGTGCCCAGCCTAGAGCAGCACCAGTTTCTGGCGGGAATGCATTCCATTAGTGAAGATGGCCCTGCCTACCCCAGCCAGGCCCATACTTACCCTGGGGGGGGGGGTCCTTTTAATCCTTACCTGCACCTAAATTAGAAAGGGAAGGAAATGTACTGAACATTAAAAAACTCCATCAAATACTTTACATCTTTGACTAAGTGGTGGCTTAAGTGATCTGAACCATTCCTGCCCTTCGGTCTCTTGGAGTCGAAGGCCAAGGATGGAATGAAGTGGAAATCTGAAACTACCGATCAAGGAAACCAGGGCACGGTGCCTCCTCCCATCCCCTGACAAAGAAACCCAGACATGCTAGCTGTCCTGCATCAGGTTCATAGCCATGTTCCATGGACAGAGATATAAACCTTAATGTCCATTTGTAGAACCAAAGCTAGAAACGATTCCGTTTTTAAAAGTGGGGCTGGGGATATGGCTCAGGGGTGCAGCGCCTACCTGGCAAGTGCGAGGTCCTGAGTTCGATTCCTGGTACGCACCAAACAGACAAAACAAAGGCATATGTGTGCAGACTGTCACAAGAACAAACTCTCAAGCACACGGTGGGGTACTAATCCAATTTCCGGAAGCCTGGAACTCTAACGGCTATTTAAAAAGCATTTGGGGCTGGAGGTGCTCAGGGGTGGAGGAGGAGACCCTTGCCTAGCAGGCACAAAGCCTTGGGCTGGATCTCTAGCATCACCAAATAAATACAAACAAAAATTTAAAAACACTCAAATCTAGAGCTGTCTGTTCCATAAGACACAGCTGTTTCAGCAATTAGAGCCCTGGGGAGAATCCCTGCTCTGCGGGGCAGCACTACAGCTGGGAATGATGTCGGGTTCACAGAGGCCCTGGGTCCGGAGGCAGAGCTCCCAGCCTGGGCCTTTCATCTTGCTTGTCCACATCATATAGTTTTAAGAGGGGAGGTATTTGCAGAGTAAACCCACCCAACAGGGTGCAGCAACCCCGCACACAGCAAGGCAGTGCGCCCTCCTCTAACCAACCCTGGCTGAGTCAGGAGTCGGGTGGGGAGTAAATCCAGGCCAGGAGGCTCTGTAGGAACCACCAGTGTCTTGAATTTTTTTTTTTTTTTTTTTTTTTGTCATGTTGAGACAGGGTCTCCCTGTGCAGTTCAGGCTGGCTTTGAGCTCACTTTGTAGCCCAGGCTGAATCTTGAACTCGCAACAATCCTCCTGCCTCAGCCTCCTGAGTGCTGGGATTACAGGCATGAGCCACTATGCCTGGCTAGTCCAGTGGTTTTTAGTATATTCACGGGATTGTGCAACTGTTACCACTGTCTAGTTCCAGAATATTCCATCACCCAAAAAGCAGCCTTCTCCCTTTCTACCCCCCCAACTCTGGCAATGACTATGCTATCTTTTTTCTCTATGGTGTCACAATTTCTAGCCAGTTCGTATAAACGCAATCATACAATATTTTGTGTCTAGCTTCCCTCACTTAGCAAAATTGTTTAGAGATTATCCATCTTGTAGGTTTCTCAGTACTTCATTACTTTTTATCACTGAATAATGTTACATTGTATGGAGGTACCACATTTAGCTTATCTGTTCATGATTTGATGGCCATTTGTTTTTTTCTCACTTTTTGGCTGTTTTGCAAAAGTAGTTACACTATGTTATGCCACTAGGAATAATCTATGAATTCCAGTTTCTTAGCTGATATTTCATTGTTGTTTTGATTACCTAATGACAAAGTTAAGAATCTTTTCATATCCTTATTGACCACTCCTATATCTTCTTTGTAGAATGGTCTGTTGAAATCCTTTGCATATGTATATCTTTTTAAAATGCACTTATGTGTGCATAACATAAAACTTACATTTTGACCTTTTTCAGTTTGTTTTTGGTAGTACTAGGACTAGGGACTGAACCCAAGGCCTTTGCACCGAGCTATCCCCAGATCCTTTTACCTTTTTAATTTTGGATACAGCGTCTTGCTAAGCTGGCTAGTCTGGGCTCAAATTTGCACTCCTGCCTCAGTCTACCAGAGTGCTTTGTTTACAAGCATGTGCCACAACACCTGGCTTGTGCTGTATTTTCTTTCTTGCTTTTTCCTCCTGATTCTGGGGTGGAACTCAGGGCCTGATACACGCTAGGCAAGTTCTCTATCACTAAGCCACAAGCCACATCCCCTCTCCCACCCTTTTTCTGAGACTGAACCTCACTGTTGCTCAGGCTGGTCTTTTACGAGGCGACTCTAGCAATCCTTCCACCTCTGCCTCCCAAGTACTGGACACTACAGTCCAGTGTCCTGCTCTGGAATTTTATCATTTATTTTAAAGTAATACTTGTGTAGTTTTTGATTTTCAGCTTTTCTCTCCATGGCTACCTTTGGGCAATTAAGACTTGAAAATTAGATTTTAGAGTAAATCTCTGGTATCCAATTTATGATCAGATGGGCAGAATTCTTTTGGTATTAATTTTTAGGAGTCTGTAAAATGGTGAAAGAAGGTAAGATTTCCTAGATAAGGTGCTTAGGCCCCAGGAAGGACCTAAACAGTATTATTATCTGGGGCCTCACAAGTTGAAGGTGAAATCATTTCCTGGTAGAGTTTCCTGGTGGATTAGGCTTGGTGACTACCACTGTGCAATGGTCTGAACTGCTGCCTCCTCGTGGGCTGCTTCAATCTCACCTGCTTCCTCCCAGCAGGTGCACGGAAATCTGTCACTTCAGGAAAGAGACTGACAGACTCCTGCGTCTCACAGGTGGCGACAGCCTGTGTCTGTTCCATTCACAGATTCAACCAGCGTTCACTGAGCACGGGTCATGTACACTACCACCCTGGCACAAGGGAGATGAGGTTTGGCCCCTGTAATAAGGAGCTGAATGGCTAATGGGGTGAGAGTCAGGGCCAACACGGTTAACCATAAGCCTCCCCATAAAAGAGGTGTTGAAGACAGTTGAGGGTTCAAGGGAAGAAGAAATTATCTTTAAAAAATTTATGGTTTTCACCTGCTGGGGAGGGAGCCCAGGTATTATAGTCAGGGGTCTGCAAGGAAAACAATTACTGACAGGACACATAATTTATAGTATCATTCTATATAGGTCACCCAAAGAGTCAAATACAAAAGGAGAGTGCAGGAAATCTGTCCACACACTAAGACCCAAAGAATCCAGTCGAGAGCCTGGATCCCATAGCAGCATCCTGTGTGAGTCCAGCTGAAGACCTGGAGCCCATGACGATGCCCCCCCAACAGTCCAACTAGAGACCTAGAGTCCATAGCAGTGTCTCATGCAAGTCTATTTCACGGATCTGTGCTGGGAAGGCCCAAAGGTCAGCGGTGGAAGCCAGAAAGTTTATGCCAGCGGGTGAAAGATCTGTGCCAGTAGGTTGAAGGTGCTGCATTGGAGCCAGGAAGCAATGTTCAAGGTAAAGACCAGGGATCCCCTGAAAAATACCACAGCCACCCTCAGCAACAGCAAGGTCCTGAGCTCCTCTGACGATGAGAACAACCGAGTTCATATCAGGAAAGAAGCTTGACAGGCTCTTCCAGGAGAATGAACAACACGGGAGAACCAAAAACACTATTCTTCCTCTCCCGGTCTCCTTTTCATGCTGGCAACAGCCCTCAGGTGGGCCATCTGCACGCAGCACCACACTGACTCAGTTCAGCTGGGGTTACAAGTTGAACACCAGTTATCAGTCCACCACAGCAGGGCCTCACAAACATTAGCTAAGTGCTGTACCACTGACCTACTTCCCAGTGCTGCACACGTGTTTTGTGCAGGAGGAAAGACTGCTTGAGTAGGTAGGGAATGTCTCAATTAAAGCAACCATGACCTGTTCAGCATGAGGGGAGAACCAGTGGTATGGGAATGATACCGAGCTTGTCCACCATACAGATTATCCAGATGGCCAAGGCCCACTGTGTCGCTATGGTCCTCTTTGTAGGTGGTGGTTTCAGAATCTACTTCCTCCTGTGCCATAATCTCACAGAATTCTCCACTGATTCCCTCAGCCCCAGAGACTCATTGCCTCGTGATGTCTGTTCCCCCTGAGTCTGGCCTGGCCTCTTCTCCACCTTCCCCAGTCCAAATCCTGCCTGAGCTGTGAGTCTGAGGCTCAGCTGGAAGCTCTTTCAGGACAGAAACCTCTTCCTCTGAGTTATGTACACAGTGACCTTGATGGAGGCACTGTCAGCCCCCAGGATTCCCTGGCTGCTCATGCATGCAGCTCATCTCCTGCATTACCTTGTGTTATGGTTTATATCTAGATGTCCCCCAAAGCCTCATGCACTATAGAAGGGGCTTTTGGAAGGTGACTGGGCCATGGGGGTGCTGTACTCAGTGATGGATTAGTCCACTGGTGAGTTTATAGCTAAATGTGCTCTTAGGAGGCAGGGCCAGGTCTGAAGCAGTGGGTCACTGGGGGAGTGGCCTGGAAGGAATTATCTCCCTTCTCTGGCTCCTCCATTTCCTTTCTGCTTCCTGGCTGCCATGAGGTGAGCAGCTTTCCTCCACCAGACCCCCTCCACCATGTCACCTTGCCTTGGATAGGATAAATGTGCCCCACAGTTTGGTACCTCGAGGTGGTGAGACTTTTAAGAGGTGAGATCCTGAGGTCCTTAAGTCACTTGGGAGCATGTCCCTGAAGAGGATAATAGGACCCACTTACCTGCCATGCCCCCACCAATATGTACTGCCATAGGCCCAAAGCACTGAGACCAAATGACCGTGGACTGAGACCTCCAAAATCATGAGTGGCAATAAACCTTTTCTTTTATAAGATGATTGTCTCAGGTTTTGTTACAGTACTGGGAAGCTAATACTATACATACATTAAAAAAATGAAATGTCATTCAGTAAAAACACTAGCCAAGAAATTACTTTGAAAGGGAAAATTAAGGTTAACATTAGTTGTATTGATTGTAGTGATGGTAATATGTCAACCAGAAAAGGAAGAGACTCAGTCTAAACAGAAGACTATTGCTAACTCAATCAACACACTCAAGAATCTTATTGCTACGGCCTGAATATGTTCCCCCAAATCCATAACTGAGTTGAAACCTAATTGCCAATGTGGTACTATTAAGAGGTAGAACCCCTAGGAGATGTATTGGTCATGAAGGCTCCAGGCTCATGGGTGGATTAATGCCCTCTGTCCCTCCTGCCCAACAAGGTCACAGTGCTCAAGGAGCCATGCTGGAAGCTGAGAGCAGCTCCCACTGTGTACTGACCTGAGAAAGGCCTTTCTGTTACAGGTGTGCCAGCTTCTCGGCAAGGACAGCTCTGAGAAAGGCGCAGTGAGAAGATTTCGGCATTGTGCAACGTCGGGCGGGTTTACCTCCGCAGACACCGACGGCATAGCCCACTGCACGCCGAGGCTACGCGGCCTCCTACCTCGGCATGCGCAGGGAATTTAGGACACTTAGAGGCATGGCGAGCACAAGATGAAATGCAGCACAGGAGAAAAGGAAACGATCAGGAGACCTGGGGATGTGTGACATCTGAGCCGTGACTAGGAACACCTTTTATAGGTAGAAAGAGGCCACTCTCAAATAACAAAAAATTTAGTGTGATAAATGCATAAGCCAGTAAATAGTAGCTTATTATATTACCACGAAGTATGTATTGCACAAAATTATATATACGACACTCTGACCCAGTTGGTGGCACAGTAGGTTTGTTGACATTGGCATCTCCACATACTTAAGCAAAGTGTCGTGATGTGACTTAGTCTGGCTTTGGTGTCAGCAGGTGACAAGGATTTTTGGCTCCACTGTAATCCAATGGGACCAGCTGCGTCATGTATGGTGTGTGACCGCATGACTGTGTTTCTACATCACCCAGGCTCGAGCATTTCGAGTAACAGCACGAATGGACTCGTCTTGAGATGTTTTGGGGTAAAGATTGAAGGAAGAACAGGGAAACATGCCTCCCTTTGTGTCCTCACAGGGCACCAGCGCCTGCTCACGCCACAGACCCTCCAGCCCTCTGCAGGGCGGAATGCAAATGAGTACAGATTATTACAACCAGAATCCAGGCACTGAAAGACTGAACAGGGATAAAAAGATTAATTATAGATTCAATAAAGAGTCACAACTGGAAAATAAGCACCAATGATATTTCAAAGCAATTAGGAAGTTGACAAGAAATTAAAGTAAGAGCTGAGTTTCTTGTACCATTTTCTTTAATGATGATGCACTGAGCCTCCTGACTAATCTCCTGGCCCCAGACGCTCCTGGGGCTCCAGGTGCGTACGCAGCGGGGCTTAAGGCTGCACGACAGAACCCTACACAGGTTCAAAAACGGACACCAAGGAAGAACACACTAGACAGCCTAGACAGAAAGGGAATGGTTCTCTGGGCATAAGTCCGTGGTCCCAGCTACTCGAGGCTGAGGCAGGAGAATCACTGAAGTCCAGGAGCTCAAGGCTAGCTGGGCAGTGTCTTTTCTGTTCAAAGAAAAACAAACAAACAAAAAGACGTTGGTCTCTGACAGCAGAGAGCAGAAGGGCCCAGTCAGGAGGGCAGTATGAAGGTGGGATTCATTTTTGGTTATTGTTCCTGATATTTTCAGGACAACAGGAACAGAGAAACTGAAAGACTGGAAATGAAACAATTCTACAATAGTCAGTTGATAAACAAACCAACACAAAATAATAATAACAGGCAAAGGCCTTTTTAGAACTATGTATCTTCGAACTATGATGACTTATTATCTGTTCAAGTCTTGCATTACAGACAAAACAAACAAAAGAACAAACAGTGCAAGTCTTTCTGTTAAACTCTTTTATTCAACATGTGGGAAAAATACGGCTTTTGAGTCATTATCCTATTCTTTGTGACAGAATTCAATGTCTATCTCTAACTTCCGAAAGGCCATGTTTTCCATGGAGAGGCTTACTTTATTTATCCTTGGGCTCGGGTCCAGGCCGGTTTGAGTCTCCTGGGCTCCAGCTGTCTTCCTGCCTCAGCCCCCTCCGTAGCCAGGACTACAGCATGTGCCACCGTGCCTGATCAGGGAGGGTGTCTTTTTGTTTCCTTTTGTTTTGTTTTAAAATAAACTTTCTTTTTTTAGGGAGGGTTGCTGAGGATGGAACTCAGGGCCTCCAGCACCTAAGCTTTGCTATACCACTGGGTTCCACTCCCCCAGCCTGAAAAATAAACTTGGAATAAATGTAAGGCACAAACACAGAAGTGCACTAGTCCTAAGTCACCTGAAAGTGACCAGAGTAAATATTATCCTGATCAAGAAACAGAGCCCAGTACAGTGGCGCACATCTGTAATGCCAGCTACTCAAGAAGCTGAGGCAAGAGGATCACAAAGGGAGACCAGTCTGGGTAAAATAGAAGCCAAAAGTCCAGGGAAGTTGTCAGTGCTCCCTGGCCCAGCCCCTAGTTACGGGGTAAGGGAAGTGTTACTAGCACTGCCGATGCCCTCTCCCAAGGGTAGTTTTGAGCTAGATGCATTTTTTCATAGAAATAATATTATTCATGTTAGTAAATACCCAGATCAATCCACAGAAGCCAAAACCTGTGATGGACTATGGCAAAACAGTACCACAGAAACATCAGCATTTTCCCGGGAAAATGCTTTTCATTTCCACCTCCTCCAGTTACTGCAGAGACCAGGGGCGGCAGGCACAGAGGAGGTGGTCTTTGCCAGGACCCCAGGACAGTTGGTGGTTCTATATCCATGAGGTTCTTAGATGAACCAACCCTGGGTTCCATGGGTTGAAAAAAAAATTTTTAGGAGACAAGGTTGCTCTGAACTCCAAGACTCAAGCAACCTTCCTGTCTCAGCCTCTTGAGTAGCTGGGACTACAGAGACATGCCACTGTGCTCAACTTAGTTTGAATATGTTTTTTGGAATTGCATCTGTATTGAACTTATGTAGAGTAATGCCCTTGTCTCCTGTATTAGTCACTTTTCTTGTCACTGAGACACAATGCCTGTTACCCACAGCTATAAGCCGAAAAGGTTTATTTTGCTCCACAGTTTGTAAAGGTTCAGTCCATAGTCAGCTGGCTCCCAGGCAGGATGGCATGGCAGAGGAGAGAGCTCATGGCACAGTAGCAGGAAGCAAAGGAGATCAAAGGGGAGGGAGGAAGACAGACCCTGCCAGGCCACGCCCCCGATAGGCCACGCCCCAACAGGCCACTCCACGACAGGCCACGCCCCGACAGGCCACTCCATGACAGGCCACGCCCCCACGGCAGACCACGCCCCCAGCGACCACCTCCTCCAACCAGGCTTCACCTCCCAGCATCACACCCAGCTAACACCTCTCCAGGGGACCAAGCCGCTGTGATAATCACACTCCTGTGATCCAGTCACCTCCCAAAAGCAGTCTTTCAGGGTGGGAGGGGGCATCTAGATAGAAACTGTAACACTATTTCCCAATCAGTACAGTATAACAGCTATTTACACAGCTTTTAGATTGTGCTATTTTAAATAACCTAGAGATGATTTAAAGTGTAGGGGAGGATATGTAAAGGTCACATGCAAATAGCACACTTTTTATGTAAGGGACTTGAGGGCCTTCAGAGTAGAGACAGGGGTCCTGGGACTCCTCTCCTGCCACTACAGAGGTGACTGAAACCGGTTTCCTGTCTACACCAGATTTAGGATACAAACCAGAGACAGTGGTGCTTTAGACGGGCGTGTGACAAGGAATCTGATTCAGGAAAGAGGCTGGACCGAGATTCCAAGGGGCTGTGTGTGTCGATGTATGTTTATATTAGTGAGATGTGCGATTTGCATCTGCCTATATAATCAACATTCAGGAAAATGAGACAATATGTAGTTAGTGTACGTGAAGAACGAGAGGTGAGATTAGTATATGGTTGACTTCTGTCGATTTTTTCTTTTCAATATCTGATGCCAATTAAAGGCAAGCATTCTTGTTTTAATAACGGGTTTTTTTGTTTTGAGACAAGTTCTTGCTAGGAAGTGCAGGCGATTACAGGCATACACCACCTCACCCAGCTTCATTTTAATAATTTAACACTGAAAAGATAACTGGGGCTCAGGATGCGGCTCATGGTGGAGCGCTTCCCTGACATGTGCAAGGCCCTGTGTGTCCAGTCCAGAGCCCACACAAAATAAGACAAGTTGTTATAAACATTCCGTACTGTTTTGGCTATTTACGCAAACTCCCAGAAAATAAAAATCACAGAGTTAACAGCTCTAACCCAGATGTACTGAATGAGAATTTCCATGGGGGAAGCCTGGTATCCATGATTATGCACTTAACAAAACCCTGTTGTAGGTCTTATATTCAGATACTCTGGGAAACCCTGGCTTTGTCTAAGAAATATGACAGGACCACGTATTTAGTTAAAAGCATTGTATGCGTTTAGTTGTTATTGTTCTATTTGTGTGTGTGGTGCAGGATTCGAACCTGGGGTATCATGCCTGCTGACAAACACTACCTTCCTCTGAGCTGCATCCCAGCCCTGTGCTGGGTGAGTTCCCTGGACACACTGTCCAGAGGCTTCTGGGGAGCTTTTCCCAGTGGCTTTTCTGGCTTAGACTCCTCCATCAACTGCCCGGTGCACTTGGAAATACAAATCAGCACATCAACTGACATTACCGGACAGCACCTTAGTGATCGTCCCACGGACCCCGTGGTGCTCTTACCTCTGGCTCTAATAATTCCACTTCCTGAGCTGTCCCTGAAAGCCAGCATGGTGGCGCATACCTGCCATCCCAACACTCTGGAAACGGTGGCAGGAGGACTGTTCGTCGGAGTCCAGCCCTGGCAGTTTAGCAGCTTAGTGAGACCTCTCAAAATCAAAAATAAACAAGGGCTGAGTGGCTCAGTGCAAAGTCCCTGGGTTCAAGCCCCAGCACCAGAAAAAAACCAGAAAGCTCCTCAAGAGTATGGTGACAGATGTCACGTCTGGATACCCCTCTCAGGACACCAGCTCTGGGTCTCAATGCCAGCTCTCTACTTCCTGTGCCATCTGGAACCAAATATGCAACCACTGCTTTGTGCCTCAGTCTCCTCATCTGTGAAATGGTTAATGCTAGTATGGCTGTCACAAAGATGAAATTAGCCCAGACTCATAAAATACTTGAAAGGGTGCTTGTCGCAGAGTCAGCAATCTACATATTATCAGCTATATGACAAAACCATTCATCACTGCAGTATTTATAATGGGTAAATTTGGAAAGAAGTTAAATAACAAGAACTAGGGGAACAAATATACACACTGTTGCATGTTCATATGAAAGAATCCCGTCATACCAGTACTATTTGGTGGCTACAGAGACAGGAACTGGAACCTGAATATTAGCCTCACTTGGCCAGCTGTGTGGCCTGGGAGAAATTTTTTAACACTATCAAGTGCCTCAGTTTCCCCCTGTGAAAATGGAGATGAAGGATAATACTCAAAGGTTAGCTGCTGTTTATGTGTAAAGCACTCGAACTTTGGATGACAAGGGTCCCCCCAAGGCCCCTGTAATAAAGGCTTGGTGACCGGCCTGCAGTGTTACTGGGAGGTCCTGGAGCTTGAGGAGTTGGGGCCTCGAGGATGGAAGTGAGGCAGCAGGGGGTGTGGCCCTGAAGGTGCCGCTGGGACCCCACCCCTTCCTCCCTCTTTGCTTCCTGCTCCCTTGAGATGAACAGGCCTCCTCTGCCATGAGCTCCACCGTTGTGTTCCTGGCTGCCACAGGCCCAACACAGCAAGGCCAAGCAACCATGGGCCGGAGTTTCTGAAATGCAGTGTCAAAATAAGCCTTTCCTCCTTAAAATTTGATTTCTATCAGGTGCGTCTTACGGTCAGAGAAAGCTGGCGAACACCACGTGGGATGGTGTGGGGCATCCTCTATATATCTCTCTCCATTTAGAGTTGAAGTTCTGTGCCCCATTGCCTGGGGACTTCACAAACACAGAGCCCCTGGCCAGCCACTGAGAAAGCTGAACAAAGGCCAAAGCCCCTTTGAGTGAGTAGAAGAGGTGGTAGATACGGGCCTATGCCTGGATGCTACTACACAGCCACCCTGCAGAGGTCCCAGATAGTGGGACCATCAGCAGAGACTGCTGTGCATAGAAGAAAAAGGAGACAAAGAAAAGAAACACCCACCGCAGCAGACAGGCCCTGCAAGAGAAAGGGGCTGCAAGGCCTTCACCAATCTCCCACCTGGGCTTACTTCTTTCTGTTTCCCTCCGCTTCCCCTCCACACCTGGACTGATTTTGCATTTTTCAAACCCTAAAGGAAGACAGATTTGTGTCCACTGAGGGAAAAGATAAGCAACGACAACTCCCAAAGAAAGAACCCGGGGCTCCCCCTACATTACCCCGCCTTGCTCCGAAGGCCTAAGTAGCACCGTGGACTCGGTCAGACGAGATTCCGATCTGCAGGGACCTGCAGGGGGATGAGCAGCTGTGGAAACCCCAAGGGTTCTCAGATGGTTCTCTGGTAACCACAATTCATGGACCGGGTGAGGATCAGCGAAGGCCACTGCTGTGTGGTCCCCCGGAAAGCAGTGGCCTCCTGCTGCCCCCTCGCCCAGCTCTTCCCAGCCATCCAGAGACACTGAGACAATGGCACCCCAGGGTTTACCGCAGCATGTGGAGTGTGGGAACAGAGCCGCTGCTCCCTCAGGTCCTGTACTCTGTCCCCGTCACAGGCCCAGCACAGGCTCCGGGATTTATTTCTAGGGTCACCGCTGCCTCACAGGCGTCTCCCCATTGTCTTTTGGTAACAGACCAGAAGTAACTAGTATTTATGTTGCACCCCCACTGTGGCCAGAGACAGGAGCTGACACCCCAAGGGCACACATGAAGGGGTCACATGTCTAAGAAATCACTGCGGCTGCTGTGCTGGTTACAAGGCTCTTGGGAAAATGGAATCACCTAGGACGGGGTGCAGGTCATGATTCGTGCGTCCCCAGAGCCCTGGTTCTCGCCCCTTAGTTCCACTGAAGAAGCTGGTGCCAGAAATAAATAAAAGGATCAGGGCGTCCCGGGCATTCTGGAAACGCAGTGATCGCCCAGCTGCCTGTGAAGCTCTTGGGGACCTGGAAGCGAGTTGCTCTCGCCGCAGACCGCATCGACTCCTCTCAATTGGGCTTGAAGGCCCCGCAGAGAGGCTGTCCAGCCTCCCGCCCGCTCCCCGCAATCCCTCACTGCAGGTCAATCATGGACTGACAGTCGCAAGTGGAACCCCTCAGAAATTAGCCATCTCTAAGTTTTAAGGAACTTTTATTACTGTGTATTGTTATAATTGCTCTATTTTTATTTAACTGTGCTTTTTTTTTGTCTTTTTGAGAGAGGGTCTCTCTATGCAGTTCAGGCTGGCCTTGAGCTCACTGTGTAGCATAGGCTGGTTTTGAACTTGCAATGATCCTCCTGCCTCAGCCTCCCAAATGCTGGGATTACAGGCGTGAGCCACCATGCCCAACTCTTAACTGTGTCTAATTTATAAATTAAATTTTATCCTAAGTAAGTACAGGAAGAAGCATAGTATATACAGGGTTCAGTACTATCCATCGTTTTAGGCATCCCAGGGAAGCGGGGGTACCTTGGGACGTATCCCCACAAGGACAAGGAGGGCTACGATGCTGGAAATCGGATTGCCCTAGTTGCAAGTAGGAATATGTTGGAGAACTATGTAGACTTGAAACTATCTTGGGGAGTGTGTGAATGCTCTTTAGTATACATAGTTTTAAGGGCAAGGTACAGCTTCCAAGCTCTGTTGAAACTCTACATGTAGGGATTTAGCTCAGGGGTAGAGCGCTTGCCTACTGTGCTGAGTTAGATCCCTAACACCAATGAGAGAGAGAGAGAGAGAGAGAGAGAGAGAGAGAGAGAGAGAGAGAACAGAGACAAACAGAGACAGGGAGACAGAGAGACAGAGGGAGGGAGAGAGAGGAGGAGGAAAAACCCCTCTTCCATGAGAACTCACTTGCTGGAGGCCACTGGTACAATGTGGGACAGGATATATTTAGGTCCTTAACCTGTCAAAGATCTCACTTAGAGAACTGCCCCACGGCGTTTATAACCCCAATTTGAGGTGTCGACAGATTCCAACATCTGCTTCCCAAACCCTTTGCAGGGCACAGATGTCATTTTCCCAGTGGGTTCAGAGGCTGATGTCAAGAGGCAGCTGGGGTGTTTGTGAAGTCAGAGACCAGCCCTTCGGCTCCTGTGGTTTCTAAAGTCAACAATTTGCAGTTCTGTTTGTAGAGCCGCAAGATGTGGGGTGTGCAGTTCCCTCAGATCCACATGTTAAGTGCCGTCCTTGAAGGCACAGTTGAGAGCCAGCAAAGGAGCAAATACACCTGATAGCTCTAGACCTACATGGCAGGAGATGTGGTCCTTGAAGAGCTGGCAGGACTAGAGGTGTGACAGGGATCCTGTTCCCAGCAGGTGGCAATGCCAAGCTAAATGGCTTCCAAGGGACCCCAGGGACTGAACCCCAGGCTGGGTTTCTAACTCAGCTTCCATCCTTTCTGGGAGCCTCTCTGCACTGCCCCTGGATGATGCTTATCCAGTGCAGGTGAGGCTGAGAGCGTTTCCTTTAAACATATAAACCTGGGTGGTTTCCCCCCATTGCTACCCCGGGGGAGGTCATGGGAACAAAACGTAACCGGTCTCTCTGCCCCAGTGCATCAGACCCTAGACTACAAGTGCTCCGAAGACACGACCCACTCTCACCAGATCTTAGAAAGGTGCTGTGCAGTTTTCAGCGGCATCCTCTGCCCTAGGTGGGCTCCCGGCTCCAGAGCTGGCCACACTCTGTGCCTCAGCCTTGAGGTATCCTCAACACAAGTCCTCTGGAGCGACATCCAGAAAGAGCCAGGAGCCGGGGCTCATCTGGGAAGGGAGAGGGATGGACCCGGGAGGAGTAACTGCAGAAGCCGCCTGTGTTCTAGCTGTCCATCCCCCAAACAGCCCAGTGAGACTGACCCTGGCTACCGGCTCTGGGAGAGAACAGCAAGGACTGGAGGGAGAGGGTCTGGAGCTTGCCCAGGGGCACTAGCATCACAGCCACCTCCACACCTGAGATTTGAGTTCCCCTCTGCTGGGACCATGTTCTGCTCTTGGCCTGATATGAGATGCTGCACTTGTCCTAAAATGCACTGTAAAACTGTGAGGTGTGCAAACAGGCGGAAAAGTGGGCGTTTGCATTCTGCGCTAAACAACTTGAGAGTAAACTCCTGAGAAAATAAGCATATTTTTCAAGTTGCACATTGGACTGTTTTATTTACTTATTTATTTTAGTGGCACTAGGGTGGAACCCAGGGCCTCGTGTGTACTATCCCGTGCTTTATCACCGAGTGACACCACTGTCTATGACTCTCCAGCGAACCTCTGACAGAGAGGAGGCAGCGCAACAGTGAGCGCCAGCCAGGGTGAGCTCCAAGGTGATGGCCAACCGTGTGTGACTCACAATCCTGGGTCTCTGGGAGGAATTTCTTCCACATCTATGGCTGTAGATTAGGGAGCAGGATGCACTTTGAAGGTCTGATCCTATAGGCAGATCAGGAAGCCGTGGCCTTGGGGGACAATTTTACCCAAAGTTCCCCAGAAGCCAGGGCAGAGTGCAGACCAAGCACTGCTTGGTGCTTAGGGCTGGCAGGAGTCATACGCTGTGGGCTGAGCACCGTGTAAAAACACATTTACCCTGTCTACCATTGAGCTCCCCAGTGGTCAGGGAGCTAGGCTGGCGCCCTTCTGATTTAGTGCAGAACCATGAAACTTAGGGAGAGCAGTGACTCACGATTACACCAGAGGAACAGCAAAGGGGAGCTTGAGGCTAAATCTGCCTCAATGCCCCGGCGGCAGCCCTCCTCTTCCTGACTTCTGCTGCCCTCTCTGTCCACGAGGGAGGCAGGACTGGGCTCCAAACACCTCCCTTCAGCAGACTGTCCCTCAAATATCTGCCTTATTTCACAGATAAGGGGACCCAGAGACCCGGAAGTGTGAATCTATAGGGAGGTGTGAAATTGTGATTTATTGTAAATATATATTTGGTCTTGTCCCCGTGTCCTGGCATATTGTTCCTAAACCCTTGGAATCTACAAAATGATGAAGTATCTTTTTTTATGCGAATGAGCAGATCAATGGTGCGGGGCTTGTGGATAGACTCTGGAGGGGTCTGGTTGCCAGGGGAACCAACCACTAGATTAGAAGCTTGGAATTTTCAGCCCCTCTTCTCCACTGCAGCAACTGTACCCCACCTCCAGGGGGCAGAGCAGGGCTGGAGATGAACTCAATCTCACAGGCAGCGATTTAATCAACTGTGCCCAAGTCACGAGGCCTCCACAGAAACCCAGCAGGACCAGATTTGGTGTTCACACAGAGATGCCGGAGCCTGGTATACCTGGAGAGGGGGTGGGGGCTCCAGGACACCCCCACCCCTCAGACTCTGCAGCGCTTCATCTGCTTGTCATTTTCATCCTCAGTCCTTCACAGTGCACCAGCTAGCATAGCTGTTTCCCAGAGTTCCTCGAGTCATTCTAACTGATTGACCCCAAGGAGCGGATCATGAGAACAAAGCAGACCAAGCCGCACAGCTAGCAACTGAGCCCCTTCCCACCCCACTGGGACAGCTGGAACCTCTGAGTCACAGCCAGAAGCACAGGGGACAATGTGGGCTGGGTTGGCAGCTGGGGCGGGGGCACACTTTAATCTGGGGGCGCACCTGCCCTCTCCCTTTGCAGCTCCACCTGAACTGTGCACCAGTGTCAGAAGAGCTGGTCTCTTCCCTGGCTCTCTGGCCACCATGCAGGAGCCCTGGGCCACACAGGGAAACCTTGGGTTTTTTACACAGTGGACGCAAATATTCATGTTGCTTTGGGTTAAATTCATTCAAAAAATTACTTTTGTATTATGATGTAATTCTTCCAGGAGCCACATAAACAATTTTTGTTTTGTTTTGCTTTATTTATTTATCTTTTAGAGACAGGGTCTCACTGTGCAGTTCAGGCTGGCCTTGAGCTCACTTTGTAGCCCAGACTCCTCAAAAACTCCCAAGGATCCTCTTGCCTCAGCCTCCCGAGTGCTGGGATTACCACCATGCCCGGCTGACAGTTTTATGACATCACTAGATGAAAGCTAACAAGCTCTGGGGATCTGGAGAGGTGGGGAGATTTGAACCACATCCATGTACTAACATCCAGTGGCTCGCCTTTGGCTGCATCTAAACTTCAGCCTCACCTCTGTGGTCTATCACACACGGACCTTGAGTTTACTGACCTCACACCTTGAGGGGCATCAGACAGGCAAAGGCGAAATTCTCCCATCAAACCTGCCCCTGGTGATTCTTCTGTCCTACATCGAGTCTCAGGAGTTTAGATTTCCTAGCAGAGCCTGATGAGGACACAACCCCCACTCACCATGTGTTTGTCCCTCTGTGCTGGGACAGTCGTCTCAGCACCAGAGGTGCCATCTAGGACGCTGAAATCAGACTCCCCAGACCACTACCTAACAGCTTCCAGCAGGCTCAGACACCCCGTTCCCCTGCAGGGCTGCCAAGCCCAGTCGCCCCACCCCCACTCTGGTCCTCCGGAGCGATCTTCTCACTTGGGTAGTCAAGGACAAATGCCCTGCTTGCCTCGGGCCATTCCTTCATTCCAGAGCCCGGTGCAGGTGGCCAGGTGCCCTCCGCAAGTTTATTGGGCAGTAAAACTTTACAGCAGCTCCACACTGTTCCCACGTTACTTATCGGATCTATTCATGAGAGTCAAGACAGCACGCTTCGCCCTTTGAAAATACGGACACTGAAGCCTTCAAAAAGCCAAGCAAGTCACACTGGCAGGCAGCTGGCAGAAACCCACGGCGGCAGAGCCCAGTCGGCTGGGCACAGCGGAGCCAGGAAGGAGGCTGCATCTGAGACCACGACGTTCCCCATAACAGCCTTACCACGGCTACACCCACGCTACCTACCTTGGGGTCAAATCTAGCTGCATCTCTCCCCTAGCGTTTTTGCTTTTTGGCTCCTTACTTGCCAGGAGGGACGGGTTCATTGTGAGTTTTGTCAGCAAATCCCAGCCAACCGGTCCTTCGCAGGCCAAAAGATTAAAACCAGGAAAAGCTAGCAACTCAATCCCAACTTATTTCTCCAAGCATCTGGAATTAACTCAGCCAGCTCAGAAAAAAGAATCAACACCCCTTAGCAGTGTTCTTACCAGAGGTCCATAGTGGCCGCTCGGAGCATCAGAGACTGGCTCCAGCCTTCACGGGTCAGGGGACCTGGCTCCCCACGGCCCTCGCACAATGGGGCCCATTATAGTCACCGGCGCTGAGTGAAAGGGTGGCCCTCACCAGAACAGACCCAGCTCCCCAGCCAGGCCGGAGAGGCGGGGCTGTGGGCTCGGGCACAATGGCAGCCAATGACAGCCTTTCTGGGCTCTGTTTGCTTAGGATATTGGGTTTCCTTCTGAAGCAGAGGAGACAGGAGTTTGGAGCACTGAGTAGGCTGGGCCATAGCCTTTGTGTGTTTAGTTTTTAACTGTGGTTCTCTTTATTTTGGGCCATTTCTTCCGGGGCGCGGGGCGAGGGGGCTTCTTCAATGGCCTCTTAAAGAGGAGTCTTGCTCTAGAAATTCTGATTCCTATTTCTGACTACAGGGCAAGTGCCCGGAAGCACTGGTGATTCCCAAAGCCTCATTCATTCTGCCCTCAGTCCTGTCCACCTTGCTTCACGGCCTTCTCTTTGCCATCAGCACTGAGCAGGTGTCAGAAATGTTGGTTTTTGTTTTGTCTTTTTTGCAGTCCTGCGATTGAACCCAGGGCCTCACACATGCTCTACCACTGAGCCACATCCCTGTCCTTTCTCTTAGTTTTACTTTTGAGACAGGGTCTTGCTAAATCACTCCGACTGGGATAAAAATTGTCATCCTCTCACCTCAGTTTCCCAGGACCTGAGATTATGGGTGTGTGTCACTGCACCTGGCAGACTATTTTCATTTTTAATTGACGTGACAACATTATGCATATTTATGAGGTTAAGTGTGATATTCTGGTGTATGTTTAGTGTACAATGATTAAATCAAGGTAATTGGCATTTCTATCACCTCACGTTTGTCATTTCTTTCTGGTGAGAACGTTCAAAATTTTTGCTTCCAGTTATTTTGAAACATACAACACGTTGTTAGCAGTAGTCAACCTACTGAGTAACAGAACACCAGAATTTATTCCTCTAATATAATTGTAACTGTAATGGCAAATGACAGGATTTATTCTGTTTTGTGCCTGCATAGTATATATGCATATCCATATACACATTTTGTTTATCCAATCCTTTAATGGACACAGGTTGTTCTCATATTTTGCTTATTGTGAATAGTGTTGTAAAGAGCATGGAAGTGTAGATGTTTCCCCAACACATTCATTTCATTTCAGTCTAGTAAGACTGCTATATCAAATGGCAGTTCTATTTTTTATTTTTTGAGGAACATTCACACTGTTTTACATAATGCTGTACTAATACACATTTCTGCCAACAGTGTGTAAGAGTTTCCCTTTTTGTATAAACTCACTAGTATTTGTTATTTTTATTTCCTTTGTGAAAGAGCTGTTCTAACTAATATTTTATTGTGGTTCTGTTTGGAATTCCCCTATGATAAGTGATGTTGAGAAATTTTTATATACCATGCACCACTTGTATGCCTTCTTTTGAGAAATATCTGTGCCCCTTTATAAAATTTTACTACTGAATTTTTTGAGATCCTTAAATATTCTGGCTATTAACTCCTTGTCAAATGTACAATTGGGCAAATATTCCCTCCCATTCTATAGGTTGTCTCTTCAGTCCGTTCGTCGTATCCTACAGTGTGCAGAAGTGTGGAAGACCTCCTGGACAACTCCTTCAAGGAAGAGCAATTGTCTCCAATTTGGCCAAGCCTGACCCCATTTCTGTGATATGTGCAGAGCTGGCTAAGTTTTGTCTTCGTCAGTTAATTTTAAGCAATTCAAATAGGCCTAGCTGAGATGCTCTGAAGCAAAGTGACAGGTCAGTGAAGCCCCATCTATAGCTTCCAAGTAGTATGTGTGAGCTGGGCTGAGAAATGCCAAGCTGTCAGCTGAGAATGAGCCTCAGGAAAAGAGGCTATGACTTCTCAGGACTGATAATTACACATCAAAACTGAAGCACCAACCCCAAAACACTAGATACTGGCCCAATCTGTGATATGCAGGTCTCTCTCTCTCTCTCTCTCTCTCTCTCTCTCTTTCTCTCTCTGTCTCTCTCTCTCCATATTGCAGGTGATTTCAGGCCTCCTATCTCACTCACAGCACTCATATACTCCTGCCACTCTCCCAGTCACATATCCCCTCTTTGTGAACTAATAAAACTCAGGTTCAGCCCTGGGTTGAGGCCTTTGTTCCAGGTAGCCATTATTCTGACTGGATTTAGACCCCCCTTGGCTCCCCACAACTACAAATATGACTTAGTGTCTATTCACACACTGGAAGTGGAATCTTGAAATTAACTTATTAGAATTCAAATAACTTTTCCATAGGATGACAAATGTGACCTCTTTTGGACCTTGATATGGTCCAGAAGGGCTTTCTACCCAGAAGCTTTTTGGATATAACACTATTTGTTTTTGTTTTTATTGCCTATACTTTTGAGGTCCTCTCCCTAAAATCCTTACACAGATCAAGGTCATGAAGCATGTTTTCTTCTAGTAGATTCTTCATTTCAAGCCTTACAGTTAGGTCTTTCATCCATTTTGAGTTTATTTTTATAACTGGGGGTGTCTAGATTCATTGTTATATGTGTAGATGTGGAGTTTTTCTCAGAACCACTGGGCAAAGGCACTGTATCAGTCGGCTTTACACTGATACCAGATGCTTGACATACATGAAGGACAAAGGTTTTATTTTTGTTTATGATTTCTAAGAATTCAGTCCATGGTCAGTTGGTTGCAGGGCAGGAAAATCAAACTGCTTAGTTTATGGTGGCCAGAAAGTAGAGTGAGGGAACAGTGGTGGAACAGAAAGAACCAAAAGCCAGACACAGACCTCAAGGTCACTAACCCTTAGGCAACTCTCAAGCCAATCAAGTTGATAATTAAATTTAATTGTCACATATGACTCCTTGTCAACTCGACACCTAATCCTCAGAGCACACCCTTGGGTTACAATACATCCCATACTTTTCTACTGTAAATTTGTAGTTTAGCATAATAGTAACCATTTGTGTGTCTCAGTGGTTATGCCTAGTGAGGAATCTTTGTATTTACCACTTGGTACAACTCATGGGAAAGTGTCAAACCTGAATTTTAATCCACAGTTGTGCTCCATGTGACAGGTTTTGTGTATGTTTATCTGAGCATCACGGGGAGTGATTACATCTGCACCATTCCTCTGCTATGTAAACATGTACTTTACCAAAATGAAATGTGTTTTTTAAAATATTTTTTTTGGTACAAGTAGCCAAATTCAGTACAATGGCACCCAGATTTACAAGTTTTGGAGGAGGTCAAAAGTGAATCATCAGACCATTCATACATAGATGATGAAGATGATAATGACTTTGACACAGGTCATGTGAGCCAAAGTTCCCATGACACTGAAATGGAGCAAGAAATGACTGATACACTCACAGGGAATGCAGATCTCCTTGATTCAGATGATGAAGAAAATAGTGTGAGAATATCTTTGACTAGTCAAAATGGTACAAAATGATCACTCAACCAAATGGAATGATGCAATGTTAGGGCTAGGTCTGGAAATGAAGTGAGAATCTTGGCAGGGGTGAAACCTTTTGGAGTAAATGCCTATGCTGCTATTGAATGTTGGAAATTGTTTATAACAGACAAAATGCCACAAGATGTCTGAAACATACAGATGCTGAAATACAAGTTAAAATTTCTATATGTACCAATAACCACAATCAAAAAGTATTTATTATGACACCTCACTAGCTGAACTGAAAGCATTCATAGATCCGCTGTACTTAGCAGGGCTTTCTCATGGTCATCACAGGAATGTAAAAGACTTATGGAAAAGCAATGGGTATGGGCTTGAGGTTTGTAGAATAATGATAACACTGAGGACATTTGGTTTCCTTCAAAATTGCCTGAGGTTTGATGACAAAATCACTTACCAAGAAAGAAAAGGAATGGATAATCTGGCTGCTATCTGCTCATTGGTGGAGAGATTTGTGGGTAAGTGTCAAGTAATTTACACACCATCTGAATACATGACTATTGATGAACATCTTGCAGCATTTCATGGACACTGTAGCTTCACGCAGTACACTCCCATAAAAACCTTCAAAAGATGGCATAAAAATGTATGCCCTTGTAGATGGAAGACTTATTATGTTTTCAATTTAGAAATTTATCCTGGAACTCAGCCAGCAAGTCCTTATTCTTTTAGTAATAAGCCAAATGATGTTGTGAACAGACTTGTTGCTCCCATCTCCCAAACTAATTAGAATGTGACGTATGATAACTGGTTTACCAGTTTCTAATTCATGTTACATTTGCTAATAGTTTGAAAGTTGACCAGTGTAGGAACTGTATGCAGGAACAAAGAAGAAATTCCAAATGAAATGCTATAATTTAAAAACAGAATTGCATAGTACAATCTTTGAATTACACAAAGATTTACATTGGCCTGGAATATGGCAAAGAAAAACAAACTTGTACTGCTGATGTCAACATTGTACCATGAGGAAAATATTGATAGGAGAACCTCAACAAAACAAGCCTGAGATGAAAACTTTCTGCAACAAAACCAAAGTGGAGTAGATGTTGTTGATAAGTAGTAATTGTGATTTCACTTGAAATACAAACCACTGGATAATGGTTATGTTTTACTAGATCCTAAACATGTGTGGCATAAATAATTTGATAGTTTACAAAAAAAAATAATAAGTTCAAAATATCACAGAGAAATTTTCTTAGACGATTGGGACTGGAACGCATGAGATCATTCAAAGCAGAGGAAAACAAAATGTTTCTGCCCAGGAAACTATGTGAAGAAATTGTGGAGCACACTGGTGAACTGACAGGTTAACAGGAAGGTGCAGCACCCCAAAGACCTATTATGACAACTGGAAAACCAAAAAGGTGTCACTTGTGCCCTACACAGGAATTTACTTCTGGTGTTATCTTTTAGGCTTATAAGCAAGTACACAGCTAAATGCAAATACTGATGTTTATTCTAAATGTGCAATACATATTTAGAATGTAATACTTTATTTTATTGATATTTTATGTTCCTATTAACATTATATGATAAGAACCTCTTGACAGAAGAGCAAGACCAGTGAGATGTCAAGTATACCCTACAAAAAGGCCAGAAAACCAAAATACATTTGCTGTCAGTGTAAGTGATATGTGAGTATAAAATATGCTGTTGTCATATGTGAAGGCTACCTTAAGTGTGATAGTTAAAGTAAAAATTTTTTTTTGTTGAGTTCTATTGGTATTTTCATTGTTGTTCATATAGTAATTTTTATCTGTTGTTCTTTTTTAAACTTTATACACCAAAAACCAGTCGATGTTGAAATTTTTGATGCTTTTTTCATAAACAATAAATATTAAAAATTCAATACTTTTTGATATACTTTGTTAAGTACTCATTGTTTAATAAAATAAAATTAAATTAAAATTCATCATTAGAAATATTCTAAAGAATAAACACGAGTATTATGCACCTACAACAATGTGCCTTTTTGACAAAATTGGCATTGTGTTCAATGGGCTAACTCCAATAAAGACATTAACAAATTCATAATTTCACCCAACATGATATTAGTATTTTTCATACATTCCAAACTCAATAATCCCTTCCCTAACGCTTCAACTGTGCCAGCATTTCTCAGAATCCTTAATCAAATACTCCTCTGAAACGTGAAGCAAATTCTTAGCTATGAGCATCTATAGAAATTTAAAAGCAAGTTAATTAATTCCAAAATACAGTAGTATAGAATAAATAACCCCATTCCAGAATGGAGGACTAGGGGGGGTAGAAAAGAATCACATGAATCGAAGACATAAACCTCAAGTCAAATCTTAATTCCTGTAACTCTACACCCAGTGTCCTGGGCACACAGTTGTAAGAGGTGAGTGACCCACGTCTAAGGTCTCACTGCTGCAGCCCACGTGGTTTCTCTATTAGGCTGGCTTCACTCACTTCATGTAAATTTTCATGCCTGATGTTCCATGTTTCTGATATCTCCTACTTCCTGGTGTTTCCCTTTCACTTTTAGCTTTATTCTCATACTTTTACCCATCACTCGATTAGGGGCTTCTTGCTTGGCTTCCTAGGCCTGCCTCTGAAAAATCTGGTGGAAGCTGCCATGACTCCACAACTCTTGTGTTCTATACCTGAAAAACTTTCATCACGTGGATGATGCCAGGTCAAGCAGTAGCTTCTGAGTGCCAGGAAGGCTGGGCACAGTAAAATGAATCCTAAGGAATCAGTTCACTGGGAGTCCAGGGGCTGTCTTCACAAATGGAAGGTTTACATTTCTGCACCTCCATGCCTGCAATGAGTTGAGGGTATTGCTCATTTCTGAGATTTCCTAAAGGTATCTTTCCTATTGTCCTAGTTCAAAGTACTTGGTGTGTGTGTGTGTGTGGCACCAAGGATTGAACCTAGGGCCTTTGCGCTGTAAAATCGGAGACAGGATTTTACTAATTGCCCTGGATGGGTCTGAACTTGTGATCCTCTTGCCTCAGATTCCCAGAATGCTGGTATTACAGGTGTGCCTTTTTAATGATGCTAATTTCTTCAGCAGCCACATCTCCAGCCTCCAACTTTACATGTGTTTCTTTTCTCACCAAAATTTAAGTTTTAAAAAATTCTGCTCTGCTTTTTGCCCCCAATTTTTGCTATAAATCTTGCTATAAGCAGCCGGCAGTACCTATATTACACTCTAAACATTGGGCTGCCTTGAAATTTCCTCCATCAGATAAATAGCCCATAGTCTTTAAATTCAGTGCCATACAAAGTCTGAGGATATAGGCAAAATGTAGACAACTTCTTTGCCAGAATGTAACACACAGAGTCTCCAATTCAATTTCCAACAAAGTCCTCAATCCCATCTGTACCTTCCTCATCTTTACTGTCCACATTCCCTTTAGCATTCTGGTCCTCTGAGCTTTGACTACAATCATCCATCACAATCTACTTAAAGCAATTTATTCTTTCACTAGCCCACATCTCCAAGTTTTTCCAATTCCTCCCACAAACCAGTTACAAAGGCTTCTGAACCACATGATTCACAGCAATGATCCCACTGTTTTGGTACCAATTTTTACAAAATTACTTTCCTATTGCTGTCACCAAATGTGTTACATGCACAATTTAAAGGAGGAAGGGTTTACTTTTACTACTGATTTCAGAGGATTTAGTCTGTGGTCAACTGACTCCCAGGCAACTATGTCATTATGGAAGGGTATTGGGGAGCAGAGATGCTTAGTTACAGTGGGTAGGAAGTAGAGCAGGGGACACATGCCAAAGAGGAAGGGGCCAGGAAATACGTAGCCTCCAAGGTCACGCTCCATGACCCATCTGTACACTGCAAATGTGCTCCGCCAATCTCATGTGTGGCTTTCAAGTCAACCAAGTTGGCAATTAAAATAAGGGTCACACTCTTCCTGTAGTGTGTTCTTGCCACCTTTCTTGAAGGATCAGAAAGCTGTACATGTTCATTTTTTAAATTCTCATTTAATTTGTGCATATGGAAATAGAAATTAGTTCAGAAGGTTTAGAAGGAGCATACAGAAGCAGCTTCTTTCTGTTGACAGAACTTCACTGAATTTTGCTTTTCAATCTACTATACCAGGTAGCCTTTTGATACCCCATGATAATGACCATGAGACAGAAAATAAACTGTTGCATTTTTTTCTTTATGTGATTCCTAAATAATACACTGAGTTATAGATAAATTTAAGAGCTGTTTAGTTGATTATGTGGCATCACATAAATTATAGGTATGAGAAAGGCATAGTCATTACAACTGGAACTGTCCCATTATTCATAAAGGAGAACATGGTAGTTATCAAAATTAACTAGTGGAGAAAAGAAAAAAGGTTCAAATATATTCATTTCCTACAAACTCTGTACTAAGCCCCTCTGACACGGATTATAAAAATAACAACCTAAGTGCACTATCCTTTCTAATGTTAGATTCAAAATGTTTTTATTTTTCCCCTGATTCCTAATTTGTATTGAAGTAAAATTTCTCTAACACCTGTTCCAAAAGTATAGGAGACTCCTTCTGACATTCTAAAAGAATGATTATATCTCTACTGTGATGGTTTTTGATTTTAAGATAGAGATTACCTGCTGGAAATAATCAAGCTTTCCTTTAAAGTATTAGAATTCTGCCATTAAGAAAAGCTCGGTGCACTAAAAAAAGCAAGAGCAACAAAGGAAAAAACAGATGATTTGGACTTCATTAAAAATGAAACCTTTGAGCATCAAAGGATATTATCCAGAAAACAAAAGAAATCTGAAGAATGGAGAAAATATTTGCAAATTTCATATCTGGTAAGGCTCTATTATCACAATATATAAAGAACTCTTACAACCGAAAAACAAAGGACAGCCCAAGGGCCATGGAGACACACTCCAAAAATGGTGTATAAATGGCCACTTCGCAAATGAAAAGATGCTCACATTCATCACAAGGGAAATGCTAATAAAAACGTGACTTGGGGTCAACGTCAGACCTATTAGGATGACTGTACTTTTAAGGAAAGAAATAAATGTTGAGAAGCACACAGAGACACTGCTACCCTCGCGCACTGCTCTTGGGAATGTGCAGTGGCTCTGTTGCTGTGGAAAGCAGCTCCACGATTCTTGAGGAAGTTAAACATAGAACAACCATGGCAGGGACTGGCAACTGCATTCCTGGATATACACCCCAAGAACTGAAGAGAGGACTGAACAAATACATGTGCACTCACATTCATCGCACCAGTGTCACAATAGCCGAAGATAGAAACAGCCTGACTATCCAACTGGAACTGTCCCATTATTCATAAAGGAGAACATGGTAGTTATCAAAATTAACTAGTAGAGAAAAGAAAAAAGGTTCAAATATATTCATTTCCCTGTTTTATATTCATTTATAGGATATAAATGAATGGATAAACAAAATATGGAATAGACATGCAATGGGCGATTATACAGGTATAAAAAGGAAATAAATACCAACAGACTATAACAAAGATGAATTCCTAAAATATTAAGCTAAGTGAAACAATCCAGGCACAAAAAGACATATATTGTATGATTCTATGTACATAAAATGTCCCAAATAAATAAACTCAAACAGAACACAGTTTCTTTTCAAGTTTCAGTATCTTTTGAGGTCAGCAATAAACTTCCTTGAAAGACCAGCCAGCATGTTTACTGAATTTTTAAAAGGAGAATTTATTCCATTTCCTCAGTCACCGTATTTATGCACTGTTCTGCATCAATGTGCCCTAGGCACTGTGAGAACCACCTCTTACTCATCAAAGGTGATAAAGGACATGACCATGGAGAGGAAAGGAAGGCAGTGAACAGGCTAAGAGACTTGGTAAGGGGCTGCTGTGTGTTAGGCCACTTCCTACTTGACCTCATTTAATGTTCACAACCAGGCTGAGTATAGCTTGGTGCAGCATATGCATTGTATATTCAGGATCCTGTGTTCAGTCTGTCTTGGTTACTTTTCTCTCATTGCTAGGACAAAATACTCAACACCTAAAATGAAGGAAGGAAAGGTTTATTTAGCAGTTTGTGGAGGTTTCAGTCCATAATCAGCTGGCTCCAAGGCAATGGTACTGGAGCAACACATCAAGGCAGCAGCCAGCAAAAGCAGCCGGAACAAAGTGGGTGGGAGGAAGAACAAGACTCTTCTCCTCCCTTATATTGTACACAGGCCACTCCACCACCACCCCACCCCCCTCCACCGTGCAGATGTAGCGCTCTCACTATCTCTGCGCCCTCCTCTTGCACAGGATGAGGATAATTACAAAGTAAGGACCCTGGCTCCCTGCTGAGTCTCTTAAACTTTTAAACTTCTCAAGTTGATACAAGGTATCAACCATAACAGTCTCTAGGCACACATCAACACACACAGACACACACACACACACACAGACACACACACACACACACACACACACACACACACACACACAGACTTGGGGTGGAGAAATAGGAATTATTATTCCCAGTTTCTAGGTAAACCTCCCCGAGAATCAGAATGAAGCCACATCTTCTTAGTTTTCCTCTTTCTCTCCCGAGCAGAGGGCTGTGAAGAACTGAATCCACTGGGCAAAGGCCATTCTCTAATTCCAGTGCAAAGGAAAAACAAAATGATGTTTAAAATGAATTAAGAAGCATTTTAGACAACCCAAAGAGCAGAATGTCTCCTAGCAACTCTCTCTAAGTTGCTCTCACAGCACAGGCCCACACCCATACACAATCCAGGGAGAAAAAGGAAGAAGCAAAATCCACTGTCCCAATTTTACTCAGCACTTTTGAAATTACTTCAGGATTGTTCTTAGTAATCTGACCAGATACTTCCTTACTCAGATGGAAAAATTGGTGCTCTGAGAACTTTAGTGACTTTCCCAGAGTTACACGTTAAGACGGCAGCGGCACCGGCCGAGAACCAGGTTGGTCAACACCCACTTCAAGGTTCTTTCCACTGCACCTACAGAAACAACTGACCAACTGACCCTGGATCATCAGTCTTTTATAAAATACATTGGAATTTCTCCACCTCTTCATAGAATTAGTACACACGATTCATACCCTCTACTGACTCTTGAGCATCGTGGCTTAGGGAATGCTCTGCATGCTCAGGGAGTTTAGCAGTTTGTTCAGCATGTATTTTATTAAAAGTCAATAAAGAAGAGAGAGAGTCATGAGGTATAATCTGGAAAGGGCTGTTTCAACTCAGTTATCTTGTGCTGGAGATTGAATTCAGAGCCTTGGGCAGGCTAAGTTACCCCCCCCCCCCCGCCAAATCCCTGAATCCAGTTTAACATCAGTAAATCCCTTGGAGCTGGAGTAGAAAGGAAGAGAAAGAGAAGACTTTGGAAACACAGAAAGAAGATTTTGCCAGGTATTTCATCAAGAAAGCACAGCTACGGTGTGTACGGCCGAAGCTCTCTGGGGCCTGCTTCTTTCCTGACCACCCTAGGCCTTAGATTGGCCGATGTGTGTTATTACAAATACACACAGAATAATTACAGGGGTAGATGTGGGCTCTTTCACAACATGAGGAGGTGACCTCACCACTTTCTAAATTTCAAACCATTAGATTATGTAACTTAGAAAATTGCCACATGGCCTCTGAGAGTGCTCATCATACAATTACAGTTCTGTCCTTGATCTGAAACAACTGTTTCTCAGCCACACATCTCTGGGCTCCCTGAAACTGATGAAGGAAATTGATAGCTCAAGAACATGGGACGGGTGGGAGAAGGCGACCTCTCATTTCTGAGATGCTGAGTTCCCTCGCTCCAAGCTGCTCTCATGGCACAGGCCCACACTCATACTTTTCTGTCGCCACTTTCAACGTTCCCAGTTCATCTCTCCTACACCTGGACGTGACCTGCTGCCTCCTCTCCCGCACCCCTGCTCAGTTCACCTGGCCCAGAAAGCTCTGTCATTGGTCTCCACTCAGACTAGTCCAATATATCCACACAAACAGATTTCACTCAGGTAATTACAGGAGGCAGCACGGTCACATTTGAGAGGACAGACTCAAAAGGCTGCCCCACACCAAATGCACTTTGCCAGTGTTCCTCTGTCACCTTGTCCGTAAATTTGGGACAGTCACAGTACTAACTCACAGGACTGGCACGAGGATTGAGGAATATTTCTCAATCCTTAAGAATAGTGTTTAATTCATAGCACTATCTATGTGCTTTGTAAAATAAATAAATGAAAATAAAGGTTCAAGTGTTCCTTCTCATAAAAGAATATTATAGGTATGCATCAGTTTTTTGTTCAAAAATTATGTTTGAATGGTTTTAAGAAAAAGGATATAAAAGTCTGAAAATGACAGGCATGGTGATGTACGCCTGTAGTCTTAGCACCCTGGGACAGGAGGACTGCAAGTGTGAGCTCAGTCTGGGTAATTTAGCAAGACTGTGTCTTAAAACAAAAATTATAAAGGGTTGGGGACAGTGGTAAGGTTCTGGATTTACTACCCAGTACTGCAAAACAAAGCAAAGCAAAACAAAACAACTGAACATATCACACATAAACTGCATTCCACTAGGGGAGACAGTCACTATAGGACAACTGAAAATACAGACCTTGTCTGGTAAATGACTTGGAGAAAAATTAAACAGCCCAATGGGAGGATTAGAAATTTCTAAATATGTTAACCATCCTTATGTTACTATAACAAACCATCTTAGTTATTTTCTTGTCTCTGGAACAAAATACCCAACACTCACAATTTAAAGAAGGAAAGGTTTATTTTAGCTCACAGTTTGTAGAGGTTTCAGTCCAGAGCTGGCTGGCTCCAAGATAAGGCAGATAGCAGAAGAGCATGGCAGAGAGAAACAGTCCATGGCAGGGTAGGCAGGAGGCAGCAAGTAGAAAACCTCCTTTTTCCTTTTACTACATTCAGGCTACAAGGCTATTGGTTAGTGCCACCCACACCTGGGTGGGCCTTTCTATTATTCACACCTGGAACTATGATAAGCCAATCAGTGGACTAACTTAGTTATCACACCCCCTTACTCGGTATTCACACACTCTCGGCACAGCCACCTCCCAAAGTTCCACCTGTGAGTGCCTGAGGCTTTGCAGGAGGTACATCGAGACACAAGCCACAACACAAATACCTGGGAAAATCAATTTAAAAAGAGGTAAGGTATATTTGGGTTCACAGTATTGGAGGTTTCAACCCATGGGCAGGGGCTCTGTTATTTTGGGCTGTGGTGAAGCAGCGACATTGTGGTGGAAGCAGGTGGTGGAGGAAGCTGCTCACCTCAGAGTGGGCAGAAAAAAAAAAAAAAAGACCGGGGCCCTACCACACCCTTACAGGGCATGCTGCCAAGGAGCTGAGGATTTTTCCTAAGACTCCACCTCCTGAAGTTCTCACCACCTCCCAACAGGGTCAAGCTAAAGACCAAGATTCCAGTACCTGGGCCTCTGAGTGATATTCCAGCCCAAACTATAGCACTGAGGTGAGCTTTGGTGGGGTGAACCAGGGAGCAATAATCTTAAACAGCAAGGTCAGGAAAGCCCTTTCTGCGAAGAGCTGAAGGGGCTCAGGATCGTTCACCTGGCTGTGTGGAGACAGCACCCTGGGTATCAGGTGTCACAAGTGAAAAGGCCCAGCATCTCCCGGCCTCTAGTGCTTGGTGGCTACTGCAGATTGGCTGATCGTCAATGGACACATGATGCTGAGCTTTCATGAATTCCACTTGCTCTACTTGTAGTTAGAATCTCTTAAGCTTGATGGACGTAGTTTTCTCAAAATGTTAGAGTTATATTTCGTATAATTAGAACCTCAACACTTTTTGGAATATACTGCTGGGTATAGTGGAATCAAAATGGCACGAATTTGCTTCTTGGCATGATGCTTAAACACTCACCTTGACGCCTGAATGCTTAGGAAAGAGAAAGAAGGGGGCCTTGGGAGTTTCCCTCATTGACCCAGAGACTTCACGATCAGCCTGGTCAGCTAGCTTTTGGCTTGGCATGGAGAAGGGGTTAGAAGAGAATGCACGAGACAATAAAAGGACCAGACAATACACCCAGAGGGGGACATTGTAGGTATTGAACCAAGGTAAGCCCTGAATAGACCTTGGATTTTCACTTGCTTTTAGTAATTTGCACTTACCATCAGTTTCCAAGGCCAGGTTGCTCAGCAGCTTTGTTACTGGTTATACCACGTATGGCTGTTGCCAATCAGCCGAGGTTTTTGGCTTGTTTCAGATGGAAATTAGGACCTAGCAGAGTATTGCTCTGCTGGCAGTCCCAAAGTCACCAGATGATACCCAGATAATACTGGATGCCAACAGCTGAAATACCAGCTCCTGGTCACTCACTGCTGCTGCTGTCCACTGTTTGTGATGCTGGCTTGTGCTGGACACATAGATTGATTGTACCTCATGCTGGTCTTCATTGGTCTTCAGGAGGTCTTCAGTGCTAACAGTTCTCTGTCTGTCTGTCTGTCTGTTTGTCTAACAACTGCTCTGTTCACATTACCTAGGATTGGAATCCCGAGTAATTTACAGAACTTTTGGACCCCACACTACCCAAGGAATCAATCAAGAGCATGTTTACAGGGCAATCAGAGAGAGTCTTTACTTCTACAGCCCTCCTGGAGTAACCCTGAGAAATGGCCAGGAGTGCTGCTTATCCAGCAGTGAGGGGCAGGGCTGAAACAGGGGAATCTGTTTGCTGCAAGGGTTGGGTTTGTGATTAGGGGCCCAGGTCCCTCCCTTCTGATCTCAGCCACCAAGGTCCCCTCTTCTTTCTTTTGTGGAAAGAGCAAGGAGGGCATTATCTGGTAGCCAGAGAAGATGCTGGAGCAAGCTGTCCCTGTCCACTGGGGTGGCAGGGTGGGTGGGTAAGGGAGACCATACCGGGGGTTTGAGCAAGGCAGCTGCAAGCCAAGCCACATCCCCCCTCCAGCAGCACAGGAGGCAGAAAGTCAGTGCTTCTCATCTGTATTCTGGTCACTATGATAATTGTTCAAGTTATTTTCCAGACACTTGGAGGCTATTTTTGTCTATGTTAAACTGGCTGAAGCCACAGACCCATCACTTGAGCCTGCATAAGCATCTGATGCGGTCTTTCCCCGTCAGAAGGTAGAAAACAATACCATTTTCTCAGCGTGCACCAGAGGAAGAGCCCTGCAGTCTGACTCCGCATGCACAGACCGGCGATGACGTCACTTCCCATCCTCCCTCTGCTCACCCTGCCTCAGAGCACCTACTTCTGAGACCCATGAAGACAGGGAGCCCTGTTCTCTGGGGGATGGGTCGGCACCTAGGGGCTCCTCCTGTGTTTGGTCTGCTCTTCAATACAATTTTCACAAAACTCTGTGCTTCAGGAATTGGTGCAGTGGGCGGTAGCATGTACTTTGGTAACAGAGCTCATAGGGCAGGCTCTTATTTTGAAGAAGGGCTGTTACTACATACTCATCCATCTCTTCTGAGAACTAACTGAAAGCAAATGGGCTTAATTTGCAGCATGACAATTTTAAGTAGAGCTTCTACCTCAGAAGGCAGGTTAAACACCACAGATTGGATGACTCCTCATCTATGAAATTATTGAAATAAAGAAGCAAGTGAAAAAAATCCTCCATCATTTTAAATCTCATTATCAAACGCACTGTGCCATCATGGTGTGAATCAATTGCTTGGACAATAAGTAAGAATTACAAGAAAGAAAATTTATCTCCCTAGAATTGTAGCTAACAGCACAGAACCTGGGGACATTTTCTCAAATAATTGCTTATTTGATTTTCATGGAATTCCTATATGTTTCAGTTGTATAACTATGCATTTCTTCTGTAAATATCTGGAGATGAAACTGGATGTGGGGATGCACACCTGTAATTCCAGTACTTGGGAGGATCCCTGCAAGTTTGAGGCTAACCTGAGCTACATAGTGAGTTCAAGTCCACCCTAAACCACATAGCAAGACTATATATATATATATATACATCTGAAGGTTACAATTATACATATTTCACATATTGTGTTTTTTGTTTTGCTTTTGGTTGTCAGTGCTGGGGATTGAACCCAGGACTTTCTGCAGCAGTACTGTGTTTTTAAGCATTCGTGGGATAGTGGCTCTGGGATGTATGGTGTTCTATGATCCCCTAGGAGGCCCTCCCAGAGCCATCTTGTGCCATGAGCCTGCTCATAGCCAATCCATGCTGAGCCAATAACTTTTGTCTGGTTCTTCAGCCACAGATGATTCCTCTGGGGATAGCAGGAAAGGCAGACCTTAGCCCAAATTTAGCCAATCACTAGATTATTTTGAACTAAATCGAAGGGGAGGACCCAGGAATACAGTTCAGCAGCGCAATACCTGCCTGGCAAGTGTGAGGTTCTGAGTTCAATTCCCAGTACCCACAAACAAACAAATCAAAAGAGAAAGAAGCAATGAGGTCAGCAGTTTCAGCCATCCTTACTCCTGCCGGGAGAAAGAAGCCAACCTCAGGAGAAAACAAAGCTAAAAAGCATAGAGAGGCAGATCTAAGAGGCAGGAAGGAAGAATAGCATTCCTGACCCTTGTTCCCATTGCTCTAATGTCGAGCTGTATCTTCTGCATCTTCATATTTTGTTAAGATGCCCTAGCATTGCCTCCCATAATGCCTTTTTCAAAGTTAATTTGAGATTTCTATTCAGTGTAATAATGAACACATAAATAGCAGATTCTGAAGTCAGCATTCATAATTATTAAGCTGTGTGACTTTGGGTCACTTTAACTTTTTTATTGTGGTAAATATATATATATATATATATATATATATATATATATATATATATGCCCTCTGCTATATATATATATATATGCCCTCTGCTATATATATATATATACACGCACACATAATTCTAAGCTTTTAGTGCCATTCAATGCAGCTGAATACATTCAAATTACTAAATGTTTCCAGAACTTTGTCATCACCCCAACAGAAACTTTGTGTCCGTTGAATAAATTTCCAATTGCATCCTTCCCTCAGCCCCTGGTAAACCCAATTCTTCTGTTTCTATACATTTGTTTAGTCTGGTGTTATTTTATGAAATGGATATTTGGCTAGGTAAAACTGGCGGAATCTGTGAAATAAATGTCTTTCATACTGCTGAACTGACTGGTGAGAATGTCAGGACTGGACTTGGGCACCAGAAAGTCCAAGGTAGGATTAGAGGATCCCGGGAGGAGAGGGAAACTGAAGGTTGAGTTGATCACCAGTGGCTGAGGAGGTAACCAATCAGGTAACCCACAAAACCCTACAAAGCACAGGGCTCAGAGAGCTTCACGAGTGGAGGTCCCTGAGGTTGCTTGCCCAGAGAGGGCTGGGAACTCTGATCCTCTTCCCTTATTTCTTGACCTGTGCACTTCCTGATGCCCTAGCTAACCTGTTTCCCTGACTTCCGTGAGCTGATCGAGAAAATCCACTGACACTGAGTAGGGGGTGTGTGAACCCTGACTTACAGCCAGTGGGGCAGAAGCACAAGTAAGAAGAGCCAGGACCTCGCAACTGGCATCTGAGTGGGGGTGGGGAGAACCATCTTGGGAAAGGCAGGTCAGTCTGGGTGGTGCCGGGCAATGCTAACATGTTCCCACGCTCGGCACCGATAGTGAGGTCTGCCTGCCTCCCCTGCTGTTCGGTTGGTTCCCGTCAGGATGCTGTCGAAGGCAGAACCTCTCAGCCTTTTCCACCTTTCTTCTTATGTGTCGTGTACACAATTCATCCTTCCTACAACCATTTCCGTTCTGATAGAAAATATCCCGTGTTCTTAAATCACTAGTTAAAAATCCTTCCTGAGGAACTAACCATAACCCAGCAAGGACAGCTAACTTTCCACATTCCACCAGCAAGCAGAAAGGCATTTGCCATGAGCCTTAAACTTACATTTGGTTTATTATAGGATTATAGAATATGCCCACCCATTCCACACCTTATGCTGATGTGACTTTTCAAATCACATCCACCTGATTTTATTATAAATGCAGTATAACATCTCTAGTGATAGTCACCCTCATGTGTCTTCTGATTCCTCAAATGTCAGTTTTGGTACCAGGGATCATGTGTCTTCTGATTCCTCAAATGTCACTTTTTTTTTTGTACCAGGGATCCAACTCATGACTACTCACTTGCCACTTTTAAAGAAAGCTTTTATGGGTACTTTAGCGCTGTGGTGAGAACCTATGGCACACATGCCATGGCAGGCCATTTGTTATTGCTGAAAGCTCTAAAAGGTTCGCCATCACTGTTTCAGAGAACCAGCAGGTATGGCAGTGTTTGCTGGGTTCACTCGGTACAAGCAATCGCTTCCGGTTTATTAAATGAGCAGTAGAGGCCTGGAAGAGCTTCAGGCTGTGCAGCAGGTGTGGAGTAGACGAGGATTAACCAGGCACAGGTGCGTGCCACTCTGGGGAGGCAAGAGCCAGAGGGTACAGCAGCACGGCGGGAGGGGAGGGTGCCTCAGGTGGGTGGAGCAGACGAGGAATATCAGGCAGAGAGCTTCGCAGATGTGGTCATGTCTGCTGGGGCACCTCAGAGCCACATCCTGGGCAGGGGGGCACCTCGACCCCATGGTGATCCAGTAGATCACTTCTAGCCAGCTCTGTGTTTGTTTATCAGCAAGCCCTGACTGACTTATCAATCTTCCAAGACTTCAGTTTCTTTCAATGGAAGAGACAGTTAAGTGCCTTTGGCTTTCAGTGACCTACTCCATGTCCTCTCCCTTGAATCTCATCGACCAGGGAAGCTAGACTGTTTCAGGTTAGACTTGCTGCTTGGCAGTAAAGCTTTTGTATTCATCCCTCAATCGTCAGTTTCAATGTCTTCATGCATGTGCAGGTGAAATGGAACTGTAAAATGACAACTTCTCTGTTCTTGAAAACTGCTCCTCTTTTTTGGGATGCGGGAATAGAGCCCTCGGACCCGACCCAGAATGACCTCGGGTGTGTGGTGGGACCAAATGTTCTCTGAGGAACTCTGTAAGTCCCTTTCTTCTTGCTTGCATCTTAAAGAAAGAACAGTTAACTTTGGCTCACAGTTTCAGTGGGTTGAGTCCATGGTGGGCCAGTTCCAAGGCGGAAGCCATAGAGTGAAAGGACATAGAAAAGAAAGGCTGCTCACACCACAGTGGCCAGGAAGCACAGAGAGAAGAGAGGAGGCAGGAGCAAGAGTAAAGCCTTCCAGGTCACGTCCCCTGTGACTCAGCCAGGTTCCAGCACCTGGAGCACAAGATGTCTGCATTCAGCTGTCCGAACAAGACCAGCACAAATCTTTCTCTTCAGTGAACTCAGAGAAATCAGTAGTATAACTATCTTAACTATTTTTATATACATATATATACATACATACATATACATGCTTTTGCTTGCAGCTTCTCACACAAATGAAACAATACAATGTTTACACATGTATGTCTTATTTATTTCACTTAGTATATTCTCAAGTTGTACCCATTTACCTATAAAAGTCTCCAGTTTATCCTTCTTTATGGCTGAGTAATACTCCACTGTATAAAAATACCACATCTTTTTTATCCATTTGTCAGTTGATGGACATGTTGGTTGTTTCCAAGGTCTGGTTATTATAAACTGTGCTGCTATAAGCATGGGTGTGCATATATCACTGTGGTATGATGTTTTTAATTCTTTTGGGAAGATACCCAGAAGGGAAATAGCTGGATTAAATGGAACTTCCATAATATTGGATTTTTTTTTTGAAAATTCACAACTTTACAGTCTTGTGTGTGGGGTGCTGGAGGAGAACACACTCATTTTCTGGGACAGTAGCAATGTGTGTAATGTCCTCAGTGTGTCCACCCCGCGCTTTCTCCGGGCCAGCCTCCCTGTGCAGGCCAGGCTTGTTCTCCTCACTCTTCCCCTTCTGGTCATCCCAAAAGGCCTGGAAGAGCAGGTGGCTCGGACATGGAGAGAGCAGGTCAGCGGGTTGGGGTGGATGTAGAACAATGGCCCTGGCTCCAGGAGCTCTGCTGTTCCTCTCGGGCCTGGCTGCAGGGACAGGACTTAGGGAGCGGCCCCCAGGTGCCCTCTGAGGTCCCCATAGCTCTAGGAAAAGATTTTGCTGTCCCTGGAGTCCCTGACAAGAATTCTTTTCTTAGTGATAAAGCTTGGAACTGGGTCCTTTTAGCTCCTTTCACAGGTTTATGATGATAAAATGGCTTAGTAATAAAGATTCACCTCAGCGTTAAGGGCATTTTCCTAGAAAGTCTCTTAAAATCCTACTTTCTTTTTAAAGACATGAAATTCTAAAGACATTCATAATCCCAGCATTGTGCTCTTGTTACTGAATCCCGGAACACTGGGGGCAAGGGTAACCCGAGAGCTCATCCCATCGCAGGAGTAGAGGAACTGGAATCGGGTGAAGGACCCAGTTCCCACGGCTCCGGTGCCCATGAACCCCTGGCCCATGACTGTATTTCTCAGTCTCAGTACACCTGGTATTTTGGGATGAATAATCCTTCATCTGGCAGGGCTGCCGTCCTGTGCACTGCAGGCTGTTTTGCAGCAGGCTTACCTTGCACCTATTAGTTCCCAGGGGTAACCCCTCACTCCCTGCAGTCCTGACAACCAAAAATGCTTCCAGGAATGGCCAAATGCCCTGGGCAGGGGGCAAAGTTCTGCTAGTCCCAAACCACTGGCCCAGGAATTTCCTCGGCCCCTGGCCAGAGGAACGGTCTGGTTTCATAATGATTGCTGTCTGATCAAGTACACCTCACTTAATTCACTCCTCCCAGTCAGCTGCTCATTGAGTCCCATCTTATTACACTCATCCCTGGGAGAGATTAGCCCTGGCTGTGGTTACCTGGCCCCGCGGGGTCACGAAATTGGCTTCTGGTTCTGGAATTCTCTGTGTGTGCATCTTGTCTGTCCAAGTCCTTCCAGGGTATGGCATTAAGAACAAAGCAGAAAGCTGATGCTATTGGCTAAACGAGCCCTCAGGAAGGCCTAGCTAATTTCTTTTTGCAGTGCAGGAGCTCGGACCCAGGGCCTCCTGGATACCAGGCCAGCACTTGTGCTGTCACTGAGCTGCACTCCCAGCCCAAGAGCAAGGTTCTTGCTGCTGTATTGAAGTGATGGTGGGACTGAGAAAATCTGGAGCAAAAGCAATGCAGTAGAGAAGGAAATGTTTCTGAGATTTCCAAATGCAAACACCAAACCAACTGCCATTGGTGGGGACCCTGTCCCTTAGGGTGCTAACCAAATAGAGTGTGTTATTTGTCAGAAGGTCTTTCTCATGTATATGTGGGAAGAAAGAAGAAACTTTCACTCTCTCAGAGCAGCCCTCCTCCACCTAAACATGTAAGCACAATACATTCCCAAGGAGGGCACTGTCACCCAGCCCTGAGACCAGGACTTTTTCCTGGGGAACCCCATAGAGCAAGTGTGGCACTGGAACATCACCATCAGAAGGTCTAGCCCACAAGGATGGAGTGGTCAGTACAGAGACCCGGGGCCCTGGACTGAGGACCCAAGGAAGGAGGATGACCTGCTCATGCCACCTCCAGTCCTTCTAAGAGCTGAGTGGGTCTTGCCCTGTCATTGGCGAATGGGAAAGGTCAACAGTCAGAGCTGCCTTCAGACTGCAAGGTGGCACATGACTTGCAGTCTAGAAGGCCCCTGTTGCCGGTGCATTTACCTGATTTGCCCCCACTTAGGCTTAGAACCAGATGGCCCCCCAAAGCCTCAAGTGCTCATAGGTTGGGCTTTTGGGAGTGACTATATCATGTATGTGCCACACTGATTAGTTCACTGATTGGTTTAGTACGGTGCTGGGTGTGGGTGGTGAGCTTACTGAAGAGGGAAAACTCATTCTGGGTGGGGGTGGCACCAACCAATAGACTTGCAGCCTGGGTGGAATAAAAAGGGAAAGAAGAAGGAAGTCTTACTGCTTCCTACTGCCATGCCATGGACTGTTTCTCCTTTGTGATACCTCTCTGCCATGCTGCCCTGCCTTGCAGCCCACTGACTACAGATGGAAAATTCTGCAAATTGTGAGCTAAAATAAACTTTTCCTCCTTTAACTTGTGGGTGTCAGGTATTTTGTCTCAGCAGTGAGAAAGTAAGCAAGACAGCAAGCAAGCGGTTCTGCCCAAACAGCTGTTGTTGCCTGAACCAGAAGCTGGCTGCCACACAACTGCTTACTGCTGTTCTATCCAGATACTATGCTCAGAGCCCCCAAAGCCCTAAGAATGGCTTCTCAGAGGGGAAAATGGGTTTCTCAGAACAAGTCCCCATTGTTGAGCAGTGCATGAGTGAAGCTACAGAACGAGCAAAAGACAGAATGGATAGGGTGCTCTGTGAGGTGCCTCTCCCAGTTTAGATCTGGAATAGGTCCCCAAAGGTTCCTATTTGGAGGCTCAGTTCTCAGTGCAACCATGTTCAGAGGTGGAGTTTTGAGGTGTGGTTGTGTCAGGGGAGCCCTAAGCTCACCAATGGATTCGTCCACAGATAGACTCATGATATGCTGGCACTGAAAACTGCAGGATGCTGGCCTGGTTGGAGGAAGTAGCCACTGGGGGCATGCCTAGGAAGGGGTGTCTTGTCCTCTTTCTCGCTGTGTGTCTGTGTGTCTGTCTGTTTTCTGGCTCTCTCAGAATGGGCGGCCTTCTCAGCATGGCAGCAGTCAGCTAGTCAAGGACCAAAACCTCTCCTGGAGCTGAAATGAATCTCCCTCCTGTTGCCAGTCTTTGATCGTAGTGAAGGAGAGCTGACTGACACAATCTACTTGAGTTGGCAGAGCAGTGATTATTTTCCCCAATGAGACAATTTTTTTTTCTGGGTAGGACTGCAACACCCCAAATTTACCTTTCAAAGGCCGCGGATGCTCACAGCCTGGATGCTGCAGGGAGCTTCCGGCTCTGCTTCCAGGCGGGTCTCCATTAGCTGTGTGACCAGAGGCTGCCTAGAGCCTCATTTGCTCCACAAGAATAACGGAAACTTTCATCCCCGCTGCGGCTGAGGTGGAAATGAATGGGACCATACAGGGAATGTGCCCTGGGCCCCACAGGACAGCCTGTTGTTACTCTAAAGCAAATTTATTAAGATGTAGCCCAAACAGGCAGAGTTAATGATCTGTTTACTTACTGGAAACAAATCATTCTGCTTGTTTTAGTGAGCGCCTCCGAGGCAAGGTGACCAGGGCAGCTTCTAACCCTCAGGAGGCCGAGCAGATCCATTTTCTTCACTGCAAGTGTTGAATGGAAAATGAAAACATCTGTCACCTCCTCACCAGTTTAAATAAAACCATGGTGTAATCTAGGAACTTGACGTGGTTTAGGAGAGAAATCCAGGCTGTGATGCTTGCCTGGTCAGCAGTGTCAGCGCAGCAGTAAAAACCTCCCAAATAAAGAGGTCTCCGGACTCAGGAGCCCTCCCAGCTCAGCTGCTGTGGCTGGAGAGGTGACCCTCTGGCGTCTGCTGAGGTCACATCAGCAGGTCTTGCCATTCAGCTAGGCCACAAATGAGACCCAGATTTAGCTGCACCTAAGGGTGTATCCCGTAATTCCCACACTCTGGGAGGCTGAGGCAGAAACATTGCAAGTTCCAGTCCACTCTGAGCAAATTAGTAATTCAGTGACACCCTGCTTCAAAAAAAGAAAAAATTATAAAAGAGTTGGGCTTGTAAAATGCACATTTGCTAAATCACTGTTCTCAACCATGCATCTCATGTGAGACTGCAGTTTCTGTTTGCATCCAAAACCAGCATGAGGAACATTTCTGTCACTATGTGTCAGCTTCACTGCCTCAGAAATACCAACAGGCAGAGACAGAATCACTGCTGACAATGAAGCTGCAGGCAGGGCCTGGCAAGAGCTCTCAGACCACTAAGTGTGCAGTGAGGCAGCTTTTTCCAGGTATGGGGTTTATGGGGGGCAGCAAAGAGGCGACACTAGGGGACCTTAGGAGACGACATCAGGGTCACCAGGGATGAGCAGACACGTCTTAGTGCAGAGCTCCTTGGAGCCTTAGTGAGAAGCCCCATGAGATGGTAGAGTACACTCGATTCTTCACATTTCTTTGGCCGGGAATCATCTTTCTTTCCCTTGGAAACGACACCCTCAGAGGTAGAGGGCTGTATCTTTTTCTTCCTTTCCCCCTAGTGCTGGGGACACAACCCAAGGCCTCTGGAACGCTTGGTACACACTGTGCCACTCACCGGGCTGCACCCCAGCCCCGAGGGCAGCTCTTCCCTGCCCCGGCCTCAGATCCGGCGCTCGGGAACTGAAAAGGCTGCCGGCCAGCAGGGCCACCTTCCGGCCAGACAGCCCTCCTTGCTGGCTCTCCCCGGCTGCTGTTTCCCTGCAGTCACCATGAAGCCAGAAGGCACGAGCCCCTTTCCCCTCACTCGAGAGCCTCTCTCCAGTATGAAAGCAGTTTGTCCTCAGAGACAGCAGCCACACGAGGGAGTTGTGTCTGACAAGTGCTGAGAGGGGTCCAGGGGCTGCAGCGGCTGGGACAGGGGGACGGACCTGCGTCCCAGGCTGGTCACCAGCACCCATGGTGGCCGTACTGCACTGGGGCAGGTGGCATGGTGTCCAGCAGGGCTTGGGGTCATGTGCTCAGGAGGCCGCCAGGCACTCTGTCCTTCTGGGGCGACTTGGTCTGTTGACTGCCATCTGCCCACGTCTCCTTTTCTTCTGTGCTGTTTCTTCCTTCCTTCCTTTTTTACATTCATTCATTCTTTCTCTTTCTGTTTCCTTCCTTCCTCCTTCCCTCTCTCCCTCCCTCGCTTCCTTCTTCTCTCTCTCTGTTCCTGTTTGGCTTCACACATGCTCCTCACACGCTCTATCACTGAGCTACACCCCCCAGCCCTGGGCCCCCAATGTCCAGAATAAAGACTGTTTCCTGGGGTCCCTTGTGGCCACCTGTGGCTGTGAGACTATAGTTTTTTCAGTGGGACAGAATGAAAATACTGCACAACAACCTCCAAAATGACACAACTTCCAGAAACCTGGGGGCCGAGCCAGCAGGAGCCTCTCGTGTCCTCTTCCTTTCCTTCTGGGCTTTGCCCTGGCTGCTGGCTGGACTGTGGGAGAGGGCTGGTGATTAGGCAGCCATTCTAGACCATGAGGTGAAAAGGATGGGGTCCAGGACCCTGAAATGGACAAACTGGACAGTCCACATGGAGATCTCTTTTGTCTGAGATAGAAATCAGAGTCACTCCTGATTAAGCACTTGTGGATTTTCTGACATAGCTGTGTTAACTAACATAGTTGATAACATTTTTTTTCTTATTTGGAGATAGTTTTATTATATTTATTTATGTTTATTTATTTATGAGACAGGGTCTCACTATGTAGCCCAGGCTGGCCTCAAACTTGTGGCAATTTTCCTGCTTCAGCCTCCTGAGTGCTGGGATTATAGGCATCCACCACCACACCTGCCTGGAGACAGTTTTAAAGTTACAGAAAAGTTGCAGGAACAATACAAAAAACTCTTGATTCAGATACACCAATTGTTTCACATCCTAGCACATGTGCTTTATTCGCTTTAAATCTCTCTACACACACACACACACACACACACACAGTAACCATGTTAGCAGTGACCATCCTAGAATATTCCTTTATTCTTAAATACTTCAATGTGTATTTCCTAAGAATAAGGGCAAGAGCTCCTATGTGACCACAGCTGCTGGCCTCCCCTGACCGGCGCGCCCACTGCAGCCTCACCAGCTCTCCGAATCACCTCTGCCCCGGCCTACGGCCTGGTGCTGTCTGCACACGTGTCCATCCAGTCTCGTGAGTCTTCCTTTTTTGTTTTGTTTTGTTTGCGGTGCCGGGGATGAGATGCGGGGCCTCCAGTGTGCCAGGGCAGCGCTTACCACTGAGCTGCACCTCCAGCCTCAGATGCCACTTTTTGCAGAATTTCATTAGAAAGCAAGAAAACAGAAAACTTCAGATTTAAGCCACAAGGCCACCTGCATGTACAGACCACTGCTCTTCGACTGACCTGGAATGGAAGCTTCTGTATCGGCGGAGTTGACGAGACCTCATCTTGTTTTGTGTCCTCTTCCTCTTCTCCTTCCTCTTTCTCTTCATCCTTTTCTCCTCTTCTTCCCTCCCATCCCTCCTCCTCCTTCTTCCTTCCTCCCCTCCTGCTTCTCCTCCTGGTCTCTTTCTCCTCCTCCTCTCCTCTGGTGAAAGTGTTGGTGGACACCGAGCTCAACAATCAGGCTGTGGCTGCGGGTGCGCTTTGCCCTGCATGGACGGAAACTCAGCACCCACGCCCGGCCGCGGCGCCGCCTTCCACAGGCAGCCACGCAAGGACACATCAGCGCTGTGGACACGGGTGGAGCCGCACCTGCCTGTGCAGACTGAGAGACCTGCGCCGCACCGTGCAAAGGGCTATGCTGGGGGAAATGAGCCACGGGGGCCACACTGAGGGGTGACAGACACCACGCGCGGACCCTCAGATGTCACTGAACTACACAGTCTCCCACGGGCCGGGTAACGCTCCACAAATCGGTGTCTCCGCCTGGGTTATGAAGAGGGAAGGATCACAGGGTTTCATCAACATTCAGTCTTTGTAAATGCTACAGTTTAAGAATCCCTTTTGCCTTCATTGGTTTTCCAAAGATGAAAAAACTGACACTGAGTTGTTTGAAAGTCTCAATCATGATTATACAATATGCATATTATTATTTTTTCTCTCTGCTCTCTGCCTGGCTTTTGTCACTATACAGCTATATACATTTTTTTCTAGTTTCAAAAAAATATTCTTCACAAGAATTCAATTATTGCCTATCAATACCACACGGAAATGTTTACTTATTAAATTAGCACCACACCAGTGATTTCTTAGATGAAAATAGTCCCTGTTAAAACAAAATACATACAATTTATCATTCTATTTGCCTTGTGAATAACCAATCCCCTATTTTAGGTAAATTCATATTAATAAAGTGCTACAAAAATCTGTGCACATACACTTTTGAAAATGTTTCCTATTTAAAACATTTACTAAAATCTTAGCAAAAAAAGTAATTTCTTCAAGGCACTTTTGTAATATATATATAAAGACTAGAATTATGTTTTTAAAGAAAAGCATTCAAGTATGACAATACACTAACTGTGTTTTTTCACTGTTCAAAGTTCTGTTTAGTAGTTGAAACTATTTAATGTCATTTAATAAAGTGACCAAAATGTAAAAAAAAAAAAATTATTAGAAAGTAGCTGACTGTACTTTCTTTATTTAAAAAAAAATCATCAAAGACATACCAGAATTAAGTAGATGGCAATAAAATTAGTAAATTGGCCTTAGAAAAGTACATCTTTTGATAGCTCGTATTATCCCAACACTTCTATATTCTGTCATTTTCTATGCTTCTGAACCAGCAGAGCTGCAGGAGAGAAGTTCTGGGTGGAGGGATTCAGGACCAGTTTAAACAGCTGCTCCGAGCCTAGATCCACTGGATCTAGCTGTGTGTCTAGCTGTAAATGAGGCATCACTGGTTTGGTGTGACCAATGGCCACATCTCTCTCACCTCCTGCATTTTTCTCTGGGTAGCTGCTCTCTGGAGGAGAAGTAGGGGTCACCAGAGCCCTGTGCTTTTCTACTTATCCCAGAGGCAGTGGAAAGCTAAGAAAGACGTCAAGCTCATGGGATGGATGAGTGGCAGTGAACTGAAATAACTTGTTAAAGCCTCCACTGTAAATTCCAACTTGAGGACTGACTGAATAAAACTTCAAAATAAACACTTTCTTTGCCATTTTGTTGGGCAGTTTCTGACCCTTTTGTAGCACAAAATTTTCATTCAGGACTACTTTCTCCATTGCAATCTGCTGTTGTATCATCCTCGAGTCATGGTATATTCTTCAATAGGCTATTTGTTTGGGGACCTTTTCCTTTTCTTGTTGCCAAATTCTGCAAACAATGAATTCCTTCAGCAGGAAGCTCCGAGCCGTGTTCACAGTGAGATCCTGTGTGTGCCTCTGTGTCTCTTCGTGTGCTCACTTGTTTGGCTTTACGTCATAGAAGTAAACATTCACAATGTGCAAATACTACCTGTACCTCCCGGGATGGTGCATTCTTCTGCTTGAGCATGGAGTTCCCAACTTCAGGGCTGAGGGGACCTGTTCTAGCCGCAGAGTCTAAATCTTGATAGCATTCTATGGTTGATCTCATCATGAAGGTCTAGCTGGCCCCAGGACCGAGTAAAATGACTGATAAATGATTGGCCTCCAGGGGAGAGGGAGAATGTAACCTGAGGTTTCCAGACAAACACCTGGGAGGGAGAAGACACCGTACTGAAAGGTGGGCATTAGTAAAATTTGCACACTGAATGGTATGGCTTCCATGTCCTGCTCGCCTGCATGCTCCCAGAATGGTGGGAATCAATTTTATCTATCTGAAGTGGATGTATTCTTAGAAGAATTTCATATCTATCTGCCAATCTGTGGTAGCTGAGATCAAACCCAGGGCCTCATGCATTCTAACTAAGCACTCTACTGAGATATATTACCAGGATTAGAAGGTTTATTAAACTTAGAAGAAACGAAATGGCCCCATTACAGACATTCTTTCAATACTGCCTTTTGGGGTAACCCAAAGAAAACCTGGTTGACTGCCATTACTCTATAAAGTCTATCAGTTGCCAAACCCCAAAATCAACGGGCTCAATAAAATGTTATAGAAATGCACCCTTCAGTGAGTAGACAGTCAACTTCTCTAGACATGTGAGAAAAGAAAAAATATGAAACAACAACAAATCAAATAAATAAATAGGGTCTGAGATTCATTGGCATAAATGCTTGCCTGGCAAGTGCGAGGTTGTAAGTTCAATCCCCGATAGCAAAAAAGAAAAAAAAATTTCTTTAAGTTAAAAATTTTAAAAATAAATAAATAAAGGAACCCAGAAAACACAGAAACAATAAGAGTTTACAGCCAACTGTATTATAAAATGTGAGATATTAAAGGCATTTTCAGATGTGTAAGGACTGAAAAAATTACCTTCCATTTCACCTTTCTTAAAAAGCTACTAGAGGTCATATTTCAGAAACACTGAATTAAACCAAGAAAATAAAAGATGGAGAGAACATTAAAGAAATGGTAATTCAACACAAGAGACTAATAAAAATAAGTCTCCCAAAATAACAACATGGGGATGGAGAAAAAGCAGTCCAAATTGAAGCAGGACAGGTAGTTAAAAGGGAAATCTCAGGGGAAAATGAAGAAGGGGAACCAGTAAAGTGTTTGGAACTTCTTGATTGGAAAAAAAAAAGGGATTATTAGTCATATGACATATCTGGTGGATCTCTTGATAAAAACATTAATGATAAGTCCATAGAAAATCTAGTGAGAAAATAAGATAACTCTTAACTCTGGACAAAACAAAGTTCATTCTATAAAAAGACACATAATCACAGTTGTGAGGGTTAAGCCTGACTGTGTCAACCTGATTGGCTTGTGTGCTGCCAGGGCATCAGTGGAGGACACTCCTGTGTGTGACTGGGTGGGTGGTGGAGGTGTGACCTTGGGGTCTGTATCTGGTCCCCTTCCCTTTCCTTTTTGTCACTGCTCCAAATTAAACTTCTCCTTTAAATTGTGGGTACCAGGTGTTGTATCTCATTGATGAGGAAGCTGACTAATATAACAGTAAACTATTTGACTAAGCAGTGACAATATTTATATAATCAATGTAATGAAGATTTATACTAGTAGTTGTGGAGAAGGAAAAGAAAAAAATAGAGTGTAGGAAAGAAAACTAAGTTGACACCTGCTATAACTGAGAGTCAACAGATAATACCTACGATGGGGTAACCATCAGTATTTCATGCATGTACAAGGACACTGCAGGAAGGACTGAGAGTTGGTAACACTGGTCATATTGGAGAGAGCTTGGGACTAACAGAAAAAGATGTTTGATTATTTTTACCTTAAAAAACTCTTGAACGGTGTAAAAATATCACCTATTTGAATAAAGAAAGAAAGAAAAAAAAGAAATAGCCGAAAGAATAATTTTTAGAACCATGGAAGCAATTAGCAGAAGAATGGCTTAGAATGCTGAAAGGAACTGACTTAGAGAGGAAGACTAGAGGGTGAGAACAGTGGAGAAGTATGAGGCCCGAGCTTTACAACACTAAGTGCATGTGCTCGGTGTACAAATTCAAAGTAATGTTACAATATGAGAATGATTTTTCCAGGGACACCTTGCTTCACAGTATAGGTCAGTGGTGGTGACCCTATGGCATCAGGTTGCATTGCCTTTCTCTCTCTCTCTCTCTCTCTCTCTCTCTCTCTCTCTCTCTTTCTTTCTTTCTTTCTTTCTTTCTTTCTTTCTTTCTTTCTTTCTCTCTTTCCAGGGATTGAACTCACAACCTTGCACTTGCCAGGCAGGTGCTTACACCACTGAGCTAAATCCCTGGCCCTGTTTCTCTTATAAGATGAAAGATGTTAACATATGAGTTACTTTTTCGAAACGAACATCTAAGCATTCAGGTTTAATGGCAGGATTGGCCCTTTGCAGTGAGTTTTGGGATAAGTTTTGGTTCTTGTCTCTAAAAGGTTCACCATCCGTGGTATAGGTAAATTCGGTTAGGAGGAACAAACAACCTGACACATAAAGAATTTATGGAAGTCTGAGTAAGATACTAATATCCTTAATACTAGCTAATTTTTCTCAAATAACATTATCTAAAATGCACTTGTGGCCTGGAGTGTAGCTTGGTGACAGTGTGCTTACCTAGCAGGCACATGACCCCAGGTTCCATCCCCAGAGCCCCAAACAAAACACAACAAAATGACAAAAGCAACCCCCAAACAAACCAACAAACAAACCCTAAAATGGGTCTTACATGAATATTAAGCTAAATACAACTTAAACCACACAGCAGAAACATGTTTCCCAGGCTACTTAAGTTCGACACGTGCATTCTAAGATACAAATTTAGGAAAGTGATCCTGGGGTATGGAACATGAACTATGGATTTAAAGAATAACTATCTGCAAGGTTCTGACATTTCTGGTAATCATCAAACTGCATTAAACTGACTAAACAAAGTAGTCTTAAACATGGCTACATATAAACACAGGTAATTTTATCCTGTAAGTTCTCAGAAAAGCCAGGCCCTTGCACTTTTCTTAAGAGTCCACCTCCAAAAGACCTTATCACCAAGGAAACCACCTTTTCTTTCATTCAGTTATAGAAAGTGTGATACATGTTCCAACGTGCCTCTTACATTCCCTTGACCTACTGGTACCTGGTCATCTTGGCACAAGCAGCCAAAGAGAGATTCACCTAAGGTGGCATCAGGGTTTCCAGCCACGCTCTCTGTTGGAGCTGCTCACTGGGAAGAAGAGCCGTTCTTGTTAGTGAGGTGTTGTTTTAACACCTCAGCAACTGGACCACTGTTGCTTACCTTTACGCAGCTCAGAAAGAGTGGTTGCTAATGCCCATTTGCTAACAAGGAAGGTTAATTTTATGCGTCAACCTGACTGGCCATGAGAAGCCCCCAGATATTTGGTCAAATATTATTCTGGATGTTTTTGCCAGGGTATTTCTAGGTGAGATTAACATTTTAATAAGTAGAATAAAGCATACTGCTCTTCATATAACCATCGAAACTGCTATCTAATGAGCTGAAGGATTGAGTAGAACAAAAGACTGAAGTGTCCCAGGGTGAGAGAAAACTCTCCAGCAGATTGCCTCTGAGTATTATCTTAACTGTCAACTCTTTCTAATCAAAGTCCTATTTCTTATCCACCTATCATCTATCCACTATCTATCTAGCATCTTATCTGAGTATCTCTCTTGACTGTGTTTCTCTGGAGACCTTAGTACACTCATTCTAACAAATTTTTATTGGCACATATATAGAGAGCACTTCCGGGACCTCACTGCAATCTGAGAAGGTAATATTTGTCATCCCATGGAAAAGTTATTAGAATTCTAGTGAGTTAATTCCAATCCACCACTTCCAGTGCAACCCATGGTGAGAATAAAGACAGTAAGGCATATCTGTAGTTATGGGGAGCCTAAGTCCAGCTAGGGTGGTGGCTAACAGGAACAAAGGCCTCAACCCAAGGCCAAACCCAGGTTTTATTAATTTGTGACAAGGGGAGTGGCTCGGTGGTGAGTGACTGCGAGAGTGACAGGAGTCCTGTGAGCTGGGCTAGGTAGGAGACCTGAAATCACCTCTGCAATATGCAGAGAGAAAGGTATGGCTAGACCAGGCTGCATTGCTTAAAGCCAATTGAAGGAATAAAGAAAAGTCCCAGCCAGCTCTGTACATATCACTACATGGAGACAGGGCCAGGTTTGGCCAAAATGGAGATGACTGCTCCCTCTTTCAAGGGGAGTCCTCCAGGTGGTCCTCCACACACATACTGCAGGCCAGGCATTCACCTAAGTGACTAAGTGCCAGAATAAAGAGTTAACACTGCAGTCTTTATCCTCAAAGGCTCAGGAATTTGGCAATAATGTAGGCAACAAATAGTTTCTCTGGAAAAGAAGTGACCAAATTGTCCCATACAGAGAATGTGCACATGAATTTCATGTAAGAATCTTGGCTTCATCCGACTTACTCAACCAGATCTTGCCCAACCTCGCCTAAGCACTTGGATTTTCCACTCTTGCCAACTGGAAGGGCCCAGTAAATACTGAGACTTTCCAAGCCCTAATCATGTCAACTGTGGAGAACAGGAGTGCATTTCTTCACTGGTAGTCTGTAGAGCAACCCTTACTTTATGATTTCATGTGGGTCTTTGACATAAGTTCCCACTTTGGAAGACTGTCGATATTCAGTCATTAAGAAATGTGTTGGGCCTGCCCTGCGGTTGGCTGGAGGGAACATCTCATCACATAACACAACACAACACAACACAACACAACAGTAGTTAAATGTGTTAGTTCTGTCAGTGAGAGTTCTCTGAGCTTCAACCATCTCCTAAGCAGGGAATTCTAATAAGACCCCAGCTGGGAGACAAACTATTCCAAATGATTCGCTGACCATAATGTTGGACATAGAAAGATGATAACTTTAAATAAGACAGTTGTGAGTCAAATATTTTGCCTTTTATTAGTGGAGACCTTTGGAGAATGAATTCAACCTCTCTAGGCTGCAGTCTCCCCCACTAGAATGCAGACCCCTTGCCAAGGTGAATTCCTTGTCTAGAGATTCCTGTTGGAACTGAGTGCATCATGCATGCCCAGTGACAAGAATGATGCCTGCCAATCAGTTCACAGTTTCATCAGCAGAGGTTTCTTGCAGCATGAAATGCTCCTGTATCTTTGATCCATGTCTTATGCTTATAAAAGCAGGAGAGGGTTGGTTCTAAATATTTGCTTGCCAAGAGTTTCTGTATAGAGGAAGGAATACGGGCCCTATTCAAAGTTGTATATTGTGTTTCTAGAACAAAGCAGCTATTTCAGTTCAAAGGACAACCCAATGTCTGCTATTCAGCACTCTGGAGAGTGAGCGGCAAGGGGGTGTCCAAAGACTCCAGCCAATGAGGAGTTAATTCACACTGACAAGATGGTCCACATGGTCTCTCCTCCTTCCTGGGGAAACTAAAGAGAATGAAAAACATGAAGGAAATGAAGTCCTCATTGTTGGGGAGCAGAGAGTCAGCCCTCTGCATGCCACTTGTCTTTCTGGAAGCAAAGTCTAAAGAGTTACTCACAGGACAGATGGGCTTTCCTCAGGGAAAGCTAATGGGATTAGCCATTTTTGCTATTCGATCTGATCTCAGAAACACTATTCTTAGAACCTTGTCCAGGGAGGAATGTCAGATATCACAACTGACTTCCCTCCATGGTGCTTAATAAAGACTCAAAGGAACCAAGGAAGGGGGAGGGAGAGAGAAGGGAGAAAAAATTCATGGACTATTTCATTTGTAAAGGTCGCAAAGAGATGCTTCAAAACCCCACTGTAAAGACTGTAACTGGTTCATTTTCTAAAAATGGCACCAAGCAGTTCTAGAAAGTTGTAAAATAGAGATATAACAATGGAAACATTACTCATCTCCAAAGGAAAAACTATGATGAAGTTGTAACTTTTACTTACAAGAGCTAAAATAATGAGTTGTGAGAAAAATGTATAAGAAGAATAATATACTCATGGAGATAAATGATCCTAGGAGTTGAAATGCTAAATTTTCACAAAGTTCATCTCTCATAGCAGTAATTTGTAGGCATAATTTTTTTGATAACTTATTATATTATCTTCATAGCTACTGAGATTTCTCCCAGAAGCACAGAGACCAGTACCAACTGCTGAGCAATAGCTTGTTGATAAACCATGGAGGGATATTCTTTTTGCCAAATTACAGAAGTGTTTCCACATTCTTTTCTTTTTTCTATTCTGGTAGACTTTCATTTCTTATTGGAGGCTAAAAACACTTCAATCAAATATCTGTCACATTTTTAAACATCAGGGCAGAGGATGTAGCTCTGTGGTAGAGCACCAATAGCATGGACAAGACCCTGGGTCCCATTCTCAGCACTGCCAACCTCCTAAAATTTTTGCGATGCCAGGGATTAAACCTTGAGCTTTGCTATACTAGGCAAGTGTTCCACCTCTGACCTACCCCTCCAGCCCTGGAATTATGGATTTTAAAAAACCAATTATAGTTCAGAGCAATACAGAACATACTAGTATCCTCACTTATTTAATACAGAGACAGTCTTTGATCACTCAGGACAGACACAAATTGATGGTGGTGAATATACAGTTACGTTTTAGGTGGCAGCATCCAATTTCCCCTTAAATTATTTTCCTACCACTGCGTTCAAGAAGTGCAAAAGAAAAGACTAGAGTTTTACTTTCTCTCTGTCCCTTGTTACACCTTAGTAGATCTTTTGTGAAGTAGCAAATCTGCCTAAAAAGGAAGGTTCTAGAACAGAGAGACACGCAGATAAACCACCTGAAGGAAAAATACAAGCCCCATGGCCAGGATGCTCCTAGAACCCTGTTATTATCAAGCTGGAACAGAAAGGGTGGAGTGAGTGCTCTGGGCAACAGGGCAGTCGCTGGTGGGTAACAAGCAGCCCCGAGCTGGCTGGGCCTGGTGCAGCTGCAGGCTGGGCCCTTGATATAAAGGAGCACAGTGGGGAGGAGCCCTGCTGCAGCCGTGAGGCTGGCTGGTGCTCCACCCGCGGGTCCCGGCTGGCAGCAGAGGCCAGGTCCTGATTCCAGACTGAGTCCGCCCCGCTTTTCACGCAGTGACCTAGACTGAGGAGGCGCGGCGGGCATCCCGGCTCACCTTCAGCTGTGACGGTTTAACGGGAAGGTTGAGGAGGCTTCTGTCCCTCCAAAAGCACATTTCTGTGTTTGGTCACTGACACAGTCTGAGTTCAAAACTCTCCCTCCTCTCTCAGTAGTGAAATGTTCAAGACTCTGTTTTCTTGACTGCAGAAAACTCTCCCTCCTCTCTCAGTAGTGAAATGTTCAAGACTCTGTTTTCTTGACTGCAGAAAAAAGTCAAGGGGCCGGCAGGAAGCCTGAGGCCACAGGGCTATGGCCTCGGGGGGTTTCTGGTGCCCAGTAGGACAAATGGCCCCTGCTCAGCATTCTCTGGCACTGCCTGTCACTCACAGCCCACTGAGGGTGACACTGAAGCTGCTGGCAGCAACTTCGTTTATGCACCAAGGGCCTTTGCTAACTCAGGGTGGGCACTGGGGCTGACGCCCAATCCAATCCACTGAGTCTCCACCAACCCGCCACACTCGGTGTCTCGGTGTCCCCCAGCACTTGGTCTGTCATCACCGGGGGCGCACAGAGGCCCCACCAAGTATTGGAGCCAAAGTGGGGGCAACAGCCAGAGAGGGGCAGGTGCTGTGCCTTCCAGCACCCAAACCACCCCAATGCTTGCCCTCCACATTGGCCCCCAACAGCAAAACACAGCACTGCAGTCCTTCCTGACACAGGCACCGCGCAGACCCGTGGGGCAGACAGAGCCCGACAGCTGGATATCCTCGTACAGAAGATGCAACTGGTTACACCTGGACAGCTAGAACAGTTAATTACATGGGGACTGAAGGGTATGACCAGCACTCACGAGGCCTTGGGCTCCATCCACAGCACTGGGGGGAAGGACGGCCTCACAGGCCGGGGGAGATGGGTAAAGCAGTACAGCCACTAGGAAAGCAGTATGAAGCTTCCTCAGAAAATTGAGAGCAGAGCCAGGTGTGGCAGCACTCGCCTGTATCCCAGGACTTGGGGGGCTGCAGCAGGATATTCGCCGTGAGTTGGAGGCCAGCCTCGGCTACCTAGTGAGTTCAAGGCCAGCCTGAACAGCATAGAAAGACCCTGTCTCAATCAATCAATCAATCAATCAATCAATCAATCAATCATACCATATGATTGCCCAATTCTGCTACTGAGTGTACTGTGTATACCTGAAAGAAAGGACAGAAGCACGTCCAGGAGACAGCTGCATTCCTGCAGTAGCCAGGATAAGGGATCAACCCCTGCATCGATCAATGGATGAGTGAATACAGAAAACATAGTATCTACACAGGATGGAATACTATTCCCCCATAAAAAAGATAAAATCCTATCATTGTGACAACATGATGGGTCCGGAGGACATTATTTGTAGGGACATAAGTACTGCATGCATAAGAAAGTCAAGTACTAAGTGATCTCACTTATATGTGGAGTCCAAAAATGTTAACATCATAAAAGTAGTGCCCTGGATGTTCATTGACAGACAACTAGACAAAGAAAATGAGGTATATGCACACCATGGAGCACTACTCTGCCATAAAGAAGGACAAACTTAAGTCACCTATAGAGAATGGGTGCCCCTCAAGACCATAATATTATGAAATTAATTAGACAAACAAGTTAAATACTGCATGGTTTCTCTTATATGAGAAACCCAAAAAATAAAGAGCAAAATAAAAGATAGATAATGGGAAGTGGGAAGATAAATCTTCTCAAATGGGAAGGGGACCAAGCGGTGGATGGAGGAGGAGGGGGGGGATGAAAAGGAATTCAGATGTGTGCATACAAGCACCAACTTCACACAAGGAATGCAGACACTACGCACTACAAACATCAACTAAATAAGTACAAAGAAAAGAATGACCATACCAACAGAGAGTGGGCTAGTGGTCACCAGGGCTGGGAGGCAAGGCGAGAGGCTGGTAAACCACAGTTTGGAGGAGGAATAAATTCCTGGGTTCCACTGGGTCTCATCATAAGGAAGGGCAACCACAGGCAGCCCACAGGGCACCACACCAATTCTGTCAAGAGGGCGCATCACTGTGGGTGTATAATACCCACATTTATTCTTCAGAATATTTTTACTGATGAATTACTAATTTTAATTTTATGCATATTATATTATTAAAATGAGCATTTAACAGGAAAAATATCAAAAATACTGAATTTTTAATATTTATTGAGTGCTTATAAAAAAGCATCCAAATTTTCAACATTGACTGGCTTTTGGTGACCAAAGTCTAAAAAGAACACCACAAATAAATTACTACAATGAAAATACCAATAGATCTCTTTGCTTTAATTATCACACCTGAGGCAGTGTTCACAGATGACAACAGCATGACACATACACAGGTGTCCCTTACACTGACAGCACATGTGTTTTGCTTTCCTGGCCCCTTTTTGGGACATACTTACCATCTCACTGGTCTTTCTGTTTCATCAGGAGGTTCTTACTATGTTATATAATCTGTAGTTAATAGAAGCATAAAATATTGATAAAGTATTAGATTCTTAATAGGTATGGCACATTTTTTAAAAAAAATCAATGTTTTCAATTAGCTGTGTACTTGCTCATGAAATTTTAAAAAAAGAGAATCAGGAATAATGAAACTATAATGAAAGTACTAACAGAACTCTACAACAAAAATAACCTTTGCTTCAATTGCCATAACTAAGGCAACCTTCACACATGAAAACTGCATGCTCCATACACAAGAATCACTTGCACTGATATTAGGTGTTTTCTTTTCCCGTCCTTTCTTGTAGGGCAGAGTTGACATCTGTTTGATTGTCCTGTTGTAGTAGGTCTTTGGGATGCTGCACCTGCCTGTTCACCTGTCAGCTCACCAGTGTGCTCCACATTTTTTTTGGTGAGTTCTCCTGGGCATTTTGCTTTTCCTCTGCTGTGAATGATCTTTTATGAGTTCCAGTCCCAATCCTCTAAGAAAACTTCTCTGTGATATTTTACACTTGTTATTTTTTTTGGTAAACTATCAAACTATTTATGCCACACATGTTTAGGATCTAGTAAAACACAACCATTGACCAGTGCTTTGTCCTTCAAGTGACATCATAGTTACTACATAAATCATCAACAACATCTACTCCACCTTCAGTTTTGTTGCAGAAAGTTTCCATCTCAGGCTTCTGTTTTGTTGAGGTTTTCCTATCAATATTTCCCTCATGCTGCATTGTTGACATCAGCAGTACAAGTCTGTTTGTCTTTGCCATATTCCAGGCCAATGTAAATCTTTCTGAAATTCAAAGACTGTACTATGCAATTCTCTGTTTTAAAATTGTAACCTTCCATTTGGAATTTCTTCTTTGTTCCTGAATACAGTTCCTGGTTGACTTGAACTATTAGCAAATGTAACATGAATTAGAAACTGGTAAACCAATTGTCCAGTGTCACACTGTGATTAATTAGGGAGATGGGAGCAACAGTTTGTTCACATCATTTGGTTTGTTACTAAAGGAATAAGGACCTGGTGGCTAAATTCCAGGATAAATTTCTAAATTGAAAACATAATACATCTTCCATCTACAAGGGCATAAATTTTTTATGCCATATTTGGAAGGTTTTTAATGAAAGTATCTGCTTGAAGCTACAGTAGCCATGAAATACTGAAAGATGTTATCAATAGTCATTTATTCAGATGTTGTGTAAATTACTTGACAAATTACCCACAAATGTCTCCACCAGTGAGCAGATAGCAGCCAGAATTCATTCTTTCTTTCTTTCTTTCTTTCTTTCTTTCTTTCTTTCTTTCTTTCTTTCTTTGTGAGTGATTTTGTTATCAAGCCTCAAGCCATTTTGAAGGAAACCAAATGTCCTTAGTGTTATCATTATTCTACAAACCTCAAGCCCACACCCACTGCTTTTCTGTAAGTCTTTTACATTCCTGTGATGACCATGAGAAAGCCCTGCTAAGTACAACAGATCTATGAATACTTTCAGTTCAGCTAGTGAGGTGTCATAATAAATACCTTTTTGATTGTGGCTATTAGTACATATAAAATGTTAACTTGTATTCCAGCATCTGTGCATTTCAGACATCTTGTAGCATTTTGTCTGTTACAATTTCCAATGTTAAATGGCAGTGTGAGCATTTAGTCCAATAGGTTTCACACCTGTCAAGACCCTCACTATGTTTTCAGACCTAGTTCTAACATTGGATTGTTGAGTGACCATTTTGCACCATTTTAACTAGTGTTTTGTTCATCATCTGAATCAAGGAGGTCTGCATTCCCTGTGGCTGTATTGGTCAATTCTTGCTCCATTTCAGTGTCATGGGAACTTTGGCTCACATTGCCAGTGTCAAAGTCATTATCATCTTCATCATCCATGCATGAATGATCTGCTGATTCACTTTTGACTTTCTCCAAAACTTACAAATCTGGTTTTTCATGTGCCATTGTACTGAACCGGGCTATTTCTACCAACATAATCAAAATAAACTCACATTACATAATGGTAAAGTTCATGTTTATACAGCAGAGGAATGGTGTGGGTATATTTTACCTCCCATAATGCTCAGTTAAATATATGCCAAACCTGTTGATATGGAGCATAAATGTGGGTAAAAATCCCGGTTGGACCCTTTTGCACACATGCACACCCTTTGCTGTTCGTCATGCCTTCTGGGCGAACACAAAGACTGCTTCCTATACCCACCAGGCGTAGCTACTGAGATGCACTGCTGGCTACTATTTTACAAAAGTACAAATTTATAGTAGAAAAATATGAGAATTTTTTTAATCCAATGTTGTCTAGTGGGGAAAACATATTCAATATCTTAAAATAACTAGAAGAAATTATTTTGAATGTTCTAACCACAAAAAATGATAAATATTTGACATGATAGATATGCTAATCACCCTGATTTGATCATTATACGCAGGAATTGACATTCAGGCCATGAAAACACGGATCTTCAGAAAGACTAATGCCAAGAAATGTCTTTACATGTTAAAAAGAACCTTTAATCCTAGCTACTCTGGAGGCTGAGGCAGGAGGATTCCAAGTTCAAAGTCAACCTGGCCAATTTAGCATGACCTTGTCTTGAAATAAAAAATAAGAAGGGATAGAGATGTGGTTTAGTGATACAGCACTTGCCTAGCATGTGTGAGGACCTCGGTTTAATCCTTAGTGTGGCAAAAGCAAAAAGAAAAGAAAGAAAGGGTGTTTTGTGGGGCAAGCAAAACACGTTTTTATCTGGGCTGGTGGCTCAGGGGATGGTGAGCCCGTACGGCATGCATGAGGTCGCTGGTTTGATTCCCTGTGCTCCCTTCCATCAGGCAAAACACATTTTCCAACGTTATACTCTAAATTAGTCGCCAACCTTCATGAAGCTAGAGATCTCATATTAATGAATGAAAAGCTAGAAGTCCAGGTTCTAGCAAATCAGAAGACTGGAAAAGCTGGTGGACATCTGTCTGCCCAGCCAGCCCCATCTGGCCCTGCATGCCTCTCCCCAGCATGGATGCTGCCTGCTGGGCCCTGCAGCCACAGACAGACCAATGTCCCTCCCTCTCACTTCTGCCAAGGGAGCTCTGCGAAAATACCATCCCTCAGGCCTGGGAATCACATGATGTTCTCTTCACAACACTTGTACTTAATCGTAACCTGGTTTTTATTAAAAGGGATTGGTGGCAAAAATCTGAAAACCATGCTCTAGGATGAATAATCAAGACTTGGGGCCAATTCAAATATCCAGCTTTGTTCTGGGGACTGGCAGTAATTTGATATGTAAAATTAAAATGGCCATGTCTGCCCATAAAGCTTTAGCTTTTAATCCATAGATTAAGTAATTTACAGTCAATGGAGCAGTCCGTTTTTAGTCCATTTCTAATCCACATTTGGTTACTGCCTCTCTGAGTATTTATCTATCTGAGATGTGTTCTCCTGTGTACTTCAAGCTGGCCTCGAACCTGCACAATCCTCCTGCCTCAGCTTGCTGAGTGCTGGGGTTAGAGCTGTGTGCCATACTTGGTTACTTCTGTGAGTTTTTAAAACGTGTTCATTTTGTATGTGTTTTCTTCCTTTCCTCTGTGCTTGTATTAAGTCAACCTGCAAATTGCCAGGTTAGCAGAAAAACTTTTGAGGAGGAGAGGGAACTCACCGGTGAGCACAGACCTTAGCCTCTTAAACTGACAGCAAGCTACAACTTGACAGTGCTGTGCCCGCTTTGGTAGCTGTCAGCCTGGACACTGAGCCAGTGGCAAGAAACCAACACCAAGAAGCCAAGCCACAGAAACTGCAGCAGTCTGGCTGTGATTCAGATAACAGCAGGCAGGGCCTGTCTCTTCATCATGCATTTGAAGCAGAGGTCGTTTTTGGTTTTGGGACTCGAACTCAGGACCTTGAGCTTTCCAGGCAGGCCCTGATGCCGCTGAACTGTATCCTAGGCCCTAGAGAGAGTAGAAACTTTGAACTTGACATTGACCTTGACACTGTTAACCAATCCTTGCAACTCCTGGGGAAAACCAAGGTTTCTGTTTTGCTTTGTTTTCTTCCTTTTCATTACAGGAGATTGAACACCCAGGTCTTTGCACTGACTTCTGTGTCCAGCCTTTTTTAACTTTCTGTTTTGAGCCAGTCTCCCTGAGTAGCTAAATTGTCCAGGCCTGGCTCAAAGAGCTGGGATTGCGTGAACCACCAGGCTGGATTCCAAAGCAAGATTTTGACAGAACCGTATAAACCAGAGACCTTGTGAAGTTGAAGTCTTGTCCAGAACTAAATATGAAAGCCAAGTCGAGTGTCCAGATTTACAGCAAAGAACAAACCACACCCCATCAGATCGTATCTTGGGGACAGAGTTGGGAATCAAGATCTGTTCGTTTTTATGTCGGGTCTCCAAAAAAAGGTCTGCAGGAACTAACACAGAGCGCCAGGGAGGGAAGGGAAGAAGCGAGTTTGGGGCGTGGCGGCAGCGTGAAGGCCGCGGGGCGCCAAGGTCCCGCAGAAACCCAGAGCCCGACAGGCACGCCGCTCCCCGCAGCGCCTCCACACCTGGTCCCTGCAGGGCGGCCCGCGGCAGTCGCCGCGCTGGCACCGAGGTCTCCACGGGCGGAGAACACGGGCCCCATCTCGTTGTTTCCAGCCTAACGTAAACCGCGGCCTCGCCCGTTTCTACAAAAACAAACAAAAAGAGCCGAGGGACTGGGGGAGGGCGGGGCTGTTTGCGCGGCTGCCTAGGCCCGAGGTCCTTTGTGCACTCGTCCCCAGAACACAGGGCGCCCCCAAGCCGTGCGCTGAAATCCCGCAGCCACGGGGCCGTCGCCGAGGGGCCACACGGCTGCTGTCTCAGGGTCGCGGTCCCCACAGCCGGGCCGGCGCGGTGAGGGGCGCAGCGGCCAGTGGGTCCCCGGTACTCACGTTTCCAGCCCCCCGCGCGCTCCTCCGGCCGCGGCCTCCGCGGGTGCAGGGCGAGGCGGCCAGCGGGGCGCCCCGGGCCGCCCCCCACCGGCCCCCCGGAGCGCTCCGGAAGCTGCCGCCGCGGGTTTAGTCCCCGAGCGCGCCCCGCCCCCTCACGAGGCGCAGGCCACAGGCGGGACCGACCCGGGAAGGCGCAGGTGCCAGCGGCGACCCCCGACTCTCCATGAACCCCGCTTCTTCCCTGGTCACCCCAGCACGAATCCGACCCGTTTCCAGGCGGTAATTCTGACATGAAGCCAGAGGCCCGCAGCGCCCATGCGAAGGCGCCCACGCCGCAGCCGACAGCCCCGAGTCACTCACTCGGCCCGGATCCCTTCGCCGGCGGAGGTGCTGGTCACCAGGCGACACCCCACCGCGCCCCGCACCCCCCTGCACCCCGCACCCACCGCGCTCCTGGCCCCGGGACTCCGCCGACGGAACCTTACCGTTTCGGGGGGCTCGGCGGCGGCGCCTCGCGGACCTGGATCATTTCCAAAGCGCAGGCTGGCTGCGTCCCTGGGGAGACCTGGACAGCGGCAGGCGGAAGGAAATTAGGGTTCCGCTTTGCGAGAGGAATGGCCAAGAAAAAGCTTCCCCCCAGAGTTGTGTTTTCTAAGAAATACGTATTTAACCGAGGCCTCGGGGTGCGGGGCAGCCCGGCGGCCACGCCCCACGGTCCTCTGGGGTCCGCGCCCCAGCGCCCCCGTCCCCCGGCGCTGCCCGGGCTGCCCAGCTCGCCGCACTTGCCTCTCCCGGGAGTGGTTGCCATGGAAACCTCAGAGCGTGGCTGCCCGGGCAGAAGCGCTGTTACCCTGACAACTGCTGCGCAGCGCAGCGCAAGATGCTCCAGGAAGAAAGTCCGTGGGCGTGGGCTTTGTCATCCACGCGGGAGTTCGGAGGGTGGGCGCAAAGCAGCGCTATCTGGAGACCGCAGGGGGAGCAGCGCCCGCCTGGGTGCGGTAGGTGGGTATCTCAGCCCTCAGCGCGTCCTCCGCTTTGGAATGGATTTCATCATTCTCTCGGGCAACTTGCTTCAGACAGTACTTAAAAGTTATTTTGCCCTCAGTGAGCACTAACTAGCCCCGGGTAAGCGTGAGGAACGGCCTGGATCACCTGGGAAGTGGGAGAAGGCCTGGGGGTGATGCTAACTCTGGGTGACTTCCAGTGCAGGAGTCCAGGTCTCCTGTGTACTCCCAACACAGCCTGCGAACACATGGTCACACCCGCTCGCTCCCGCGCTCCCCCGTTTCAGGAGGAGGAAGAGGCGGCTTAGGCGGAAAGCGGCCACGGAAGGAGGCGATCCATATCCATGACCAATTTACAAGTTCACATGCCACCTTGTTACTTGTGAAGGACAGGTTATACTCATCAAACCGCAAATAGGTACTAAGAGTTAACAAAATTACAAATTAACACAGACCAGGCAGGGCATAAAAAGACTGCGCGCGCATGCGCACACAGAAATTAATTTTAAATTTAAATTTTAATTTAAATTTAATTTTAAAAGCTTAAAATTAGTGGCAGGTTTGGATTCATGAGATTTTTATATGCACACTGTAGACATAATGATAATATTAATCTCTGGGTTATGACTGAAATACACATATGAGTGCATCTTTTTAGAAGTCACAAATAAATGCATTTCTGAAAAATTTCCCATGCATCCAATATTTGTAAAGCAAGGGGCATTTCCACACTCTAAGGAAACAAGTATGTATAAAAGAAAATATCCAGGAGAATTTTTGCATAAAGCAAGATCTTTTATCAAGTCAGGTATCATCAAATTTGTGTTTTACTAATTTACATGTTGTATCCTGACAGCTTTAAAGCACATACTTAAAAAAAAAAATCACACCCACTGCTTTGTTTTACTGGGATGGGGACGTAGTATGAAGACAGCTGGAGAATCAATATTTATTTGCAGATGAAGATCTTGAAAACAAAAATACACCTACCTAGCTATATAACAACTGTCCACATTTCAACTTTGAGGAAATGAAAAATATTAAATAAATCATCTTTGTTTGTAATAAAAATTAACAGTGAACATTGTGAAGACAGAAGGATGAGGGTAAGGGGGCTAAAAACACTGAACATGCAAAGCATGGTGGAGCACACCGGTATTCTCAGTACTATTGGATGCCGAGGCAGAAGAATTATAAATTCTAGCCTAGATTGGTCAACTTAGTGACTTAGTGAGACCCTGTGTCAAAAATAATAAAAAGGGGTTAGAAATAGAGTTCACTACAAAGGAAACAAACAAAAACTAAGCAAAGCAATTGTCTTAGTTACTTTCTTCCTCACTGAGACACAATACACTAGACTCACAATGCTTAAAGCAGAAAAAGTTCTATATTAGCTCACAGTTTGTAGAGGTTTCAGTCCTGTCTTGGTTATTTGTTTCTTTTTGCTGAGACAAAATAGTTAACCCAAAAGTTAAAGAGGTTTATTTAGTTCACAGTTTGTGGAGGTTTCAGTCCATAATGGGCTGGCTCCAAAGCAGGGTGGCAATTGACAGAGGGACAGTAGTTCATGGCAGCAGAAGACAGAAAAAGTCTCTCCAGTCCATTATATTATATCCAGTCTACCAGGATTAGACAGTGCCAATCCAATCAGTGAACTGATCCAGCAATTGCTCACCCTCAACCCCAGCACCCTTAATCACAGCATTGCCCTAAAAATCAATTACACACTCTAGATTTAGCCACCTCCAAAAACAAACAAACAAGAAACCAACAACAAAAGAAACCCCCATGATTTCATGAGTCTTTGGGGGAACATCACACACAAATCATAACAAATCCATAGTCAACTGGCTCCAAGGCAGGGCAGCACAGTAGAGAGGCATCTCAGAGGAAGAACAGTCCATGGCATAGACACCAAGAAGCAGAGAGTGATCAAGGGAGGAGGAGGGAGATAAATGTTTCCAGGCGATGCCGCCAGTGACCCACCTCCTCTGACTAGGTTTTACCTCCCAACCTACATTGATCTGTAAACTCAGCAGTGGACTAACAATGAGGAATATTACGTCTTTATGGTCCAGTCTATGAGTACATGAGGCTTTGGAGGGACATCAAACGATAAGTCATAACAGCAATCAAAAACTGTCTATTCAAAGAATAAAAGCAAGATGATTACATTCAGACTATAATTCTAACTGGTAGCATTAAGTGAAATTCAAAACAGCAGATAGTTATGATCCCACTCTTTTAAAATCCTGTATATGTGTATTATATGAATGACAGTGGTGGTTTAGAGATAGTTTCGACTTTCCACTTGCTAAGTCTTTCCCCCTGTGCTGGGGACTGAACCTGGGCCTCTAGCATGCTAAGCACATGCTGTATCATTATGTTGCACAGCAGCTGCTCATTTGCCCATCCATAGCAAAGGTTGCATGGTAGAGTAGGGAAGACTGTAGGTTCAGAGTTAGATGGATCTGCCATAAGTCTCAGTCACTATTTCCTGGCTGTGTGTATTTTCTCAGGTGAAAAGTGAAAATAGTAATAGAACCTTGTAGAGAGATGAGAAAGATTAGGTGAGAATGTCTGATGATGAATGCATTCTTTAGAGCAAGTGTCGTCAATTTTTAGGTTATTTTTCTAGGAGTTTAATTTTAATTAAGATGTTTAAACTTTCGCTTAGACATTATTTTATGTATGTAGTATTGTTTGTATTTCTCCACCATTTTGGTTTTTTTCTTTGTTTGTTTGTATTTATTTATTTAATTTAGATTAGCATTGACTTTTGGTCCTGGAATCAAATGCAGGGCCTTTTCATAGTGCTACACCTGCAGCCCTTTTAAAATTTTTAAAATTTTGAGATTCTAAGTTGCTAAAATGCCCAGACAGGGTTTGGACTTGGGATCCTCCTGCCTCAGGCTCCTAGAGTGCTAGAATTGTAAGCATGTGCCACCGTGCTGGACTTAAACTGTGGTCCTCCTGCCTCAACCTGCCAGAGTGCTGGAGTTACAGGAATGTGCCCAGTTCCCATAGTTTTACTTATGGATGATGAAGATGATCCATTATGGTAAAATACAGGTTTCATAACAAAAGGGAGCTGTGGGAAGTATGACAATGAAGATGATACTGACTTTGACACTGCTCACATGAGCCTAAGTTCCTATAACAGTGAAATGGAGCAAGAATCAACTGGCATAGATACAGGTAATGCAGACCTCCTTGATTCAGACGATGAAGAAAACAGCCATCTGAGTACATATTTGACCATTGAAATGTTGCCAAATAGCCACACAACCAAATGGAACCATCCAATGTTACAAGTAGGTCTGAAAATATAGTGAGGAGCTTTGCAGAGGTGAAAGGTATTGGACAGAATGCCAGCATTCAATGTTGAAAATTGTAACAGATGAAATGCTGCAAGATACTATGAAATACACAAAGGGTGAAATACAAATAAAATGTTCTGTATATACCAACAGCCATATTTTAAAAAAAATATTTGTTATGACACCTCAGTAGCTGAACTGAAAGCATTCATAGGTCTGCTGTACTTAGCAGGGTTTTCTTATGGTTATTGCAGGAATGTAAATGACTTTTGGGAAAGTGATGGGTCAAAATATGGCAAAAAAAATTTATGCCCATGTAGATCCAAAGACTTATGCTTTCAATTTAGAAATTTATCCTGGAACTCAGCTTCCATATCCTTATTCTTTTAGTAATAAGCCAATTGATGTTGTGAACAGACTTGTTGCTCCCATCTCCCAAACTAATCACAATGTGACATTCAACAATTACTTTATCAATTTCTAACTGATGTTGTGTTTTCTGAGAATGCAAGTTGACCAGTGCAGGAACTGTATGCAGGAACAAAGAAGAAATTCCAAATGAAATGTTGCAATTTCTAAACAGAGAATTGCATAGTACAGTCTTTGAATTTCAGAAAGATTTACATTGGCCTGTAATATGGCAGAGACAAACAAACTTGTACTATTGATGTCAGCCATACACTATGAGGGAAATATGATAGGAAAACCTCAACAAAACAGAAGCCTGAGATGGAAACTTTCTGCAACAAAACCGAAGGTGGAGAAGATGTTGTTGATGATTTATGTAGCAACTGTGGTGCCACTTGAAACACAAAACACTGGCTAATGGTTGTCTTTTACTTGATTCTATATATGAATGGCATGAATAGTTTGCTAGTTTACAAAGAAAATAATGAGTTCAAATTGTCATGGAGAAATTTTCTTAGAGGATTGAAACTGGAACTCCTAAGTGATCATTTACAGCAGAGGAAAAACAAAATGTTTCTGCCCAGGGAACTATGTAAAAAAGGCTGTGGAGCACACTGGTGAGCTGACAGGTTAACAGGGAAGGTACAGCCTCCCAAAGACCTACTATGACAACTGGAAAACCAAAAAGAAGTTGACTATGCCCTACAAGAAGGGACAGGAAAACAAATATGTGCTGTCGGTGTAAGTGATTCTTGTGTATGAAACATGCAATTTTCATGTGTGAAGAAGGCTGTCTTGAGTGTAATTGAAGCAAAGGTCATTTCTGTGGTAGATTTTTGTGTGTATTTATGTTAAAATTCACATGGGTTTCATTTCTGATGTTACTTTTTTAGGTTTTATAAGCAAGTAAACAGCTGATGTGGGAATGCTGATGTCTATTCTAAGTACTCATTACATGTGTGATATTTTATTTTATTGATATCTTATTTTTCTGCTAAGTGCACACTATAATATAGAAGGAAGCTCCTGATGTAACATGAAGGGAAGACAGGTGACAAGAACTGCCTACTACATAGGAAAGGAAAGCTAAGCACATGAGCTGTCAGTATAAGCAAGATGTGTGCATGGAACATGCAATTGTCATGTGTAAAGACTGCCTTGGGTTTGACGAATGAAGCAAAAACAATTTATGTAGTAGACTTTTGTTTGTATTTACCTTGAAATTCACATAGGTTTTGTTTTTGATGTTATCTCTTAGGTTTTGGATGCAAGTGCACAGCTGATGTGAAAATGTTGATGCTTATTCTGAATACGAAATGCATGGTAAGAATTTCATACTTTATTTTATCAGTATGTTATGTTCCTGTTGACTACACATTGCATAATATAATAAGAACCACTTAACAAAACAGTAAGACCAGTGAGAAGCCAAGTATATCCTACAAAAAGGCCAGGAACGCAAAACACATGTGCTGCCAGTGTAAGGGACACATGTACATGTATCTTGCTGTTGTCATCTGTGAAGACTGCCTTAGGTATGACAATTGAAGTAAAGATTATTTTTGTTATAGAGTTCTATTAGTATTTCCATTGTAGTTCACATGGAAATTTATTTCTGTTGTTCCTCTTTAGACTTTGTACACCATGAACAAGTTGATGTTGAACATTTTAATGCTGTTTTATCCACACTCAATAAATATTTAAAATATTAAAATTAAAAAATGAAAATAATAAATAAATACTTTTTTGATAATTTTTCCTGTTAAGCATTCACATATATTTACTACTATAATAAAACTCATAAAACTAAAATTAATAATTCATCAACAGAAATATTCTAAGTGTGGATTTGACACATCCATGTTTATGGACTTTATGACAAAAATGTATTATGCTCAGCCTTATATATAAATATAGAGAGAGACAGAGAAAAAGTAAGACAGAGAGTGAGACAGAGGCAGAGAAAACGAGAGATTGAAGGATAAAGGCCAGAGACATCAAACATCCTTCATAGACAAGCTGTCAGGGACAGGCTTCCTCTACCGAGGCCCCGCCTCCCAACACTTCTGTTTATCTCCAGTATCCAGTCACCTGTGAAACCATTAACAGATTAATGCACTGATAGGCTCAACACCCTCATGCCTCATTCACCCTAAAGGCGCCATATCTAAACACTGCTGCATGAAGGACCAATCCTTCGACACACGAGGCTCCGGGAGACGTGCTTTTCAACCTCAACACCCGGTAACTGGTGAATCCGTGAATGGATGAACCCATTCAGAGGAGCTCAGCCCTCATGACTTACTCTTAAATGTCCCACCTGGTCCCACTTGCTAATACCTCATGGCAGTTTTGAGGGACATTCAAACAGTAGCATGCCTTAACCAAATTAGCAAAAACCAAGACTATGGTTCTTATGTTTTACCCAGCAACTCAAGGTGTTCTATACTGGGAGTTTCTCTACACGTGTAATCCATAAAATCCATCCAAGATTTTCTTTCTATGTGCAGTGTTGGACATCGAGCGTAGGCCCTTGAGCATACCGGGCCAGGCTTCTACCGCGGTGCTGCACCTCCAGCCCCATCCACAACTTCCTTAGCACTGTCTGCATGTGCCGTGTTGGGCGGTCACTTGGTTATTATCTGCCTCCTCTGTGCTAGACAGTAAAACCCAGGTGAACAAGTCCTGCCTGTCTGTGGTTAACACTGGACACCCACATTAGCACATACTTGACTTGCTGAAGATTTGCTAAATAAATGAATAATCCCTCCTCCAGGGCAATGCCCGACAATGAAAAATCTGTATGTCATCTGTCCAACTGATTACTGGCTACTTCAGTCCCATTACTGATATTTTCTAAACTATAATGGAAAGCAGGACAGTGAGGAACCATTTGCTTAGCCTGTTGCATTAGAGGGACCCATTGGCTGCTATTTCCTGGGCTCAGTGCCCCGTGTACATGCAGAATGTCAGCACCTGGGCTGAGAAGGGAACACTTGGCAGCTGGGGACTGAGCCCAAGAGCTGCTCTGGCTGAGCCTTCTGCCTGTCTTCTACTTCTAGTCTTGGTTTTCACTGCATGTGAAACAGCCTCTTTCACTCCGAGGCTTAAATTCAATGCCGTCCTTTTACTGCGCATGTGGCTCATTTAAACATTAAAAATTGCCAGTATACTTAAAGACCGATGTCCTATAGGATCAGGAGTGACATTAACGGAAGCCAGAAAATGCCAAGCCCCTGGGATGGAGCCCACAGAGCCCTTGGAGAGGTAAGAGGTCATCTTTGTCTTCCAGGATTCATTGGACCGTGGCCTGTTACTTATCTGTCTCATACACACTTCCCTTCCAGGTCAGAACCGAAGTGCAGAAATCCCAAGTGCCAAGAGCCTTTCCAGTTACTGTGGTCCCTCTGCGAGGAAAATCATCTAAGAAGGAATTTCCCCTGCCCTTGTTCTCACTGAGAAACCTATGCGCACAGATGGAGTCAATTTGGTGATGTTCGTGATGCTCATGATACAGGGCACACTGGTAACCTGCCACCAAGGATGGGCACAGGGTTGAGGTTTCCAGAGGAAATATGACTTGATGGCATTGAACTAATCTCCAATTCCCATCAAGGGTCCTCACAGGTTTAAGACAAGTGGCACGCTGTGTGGACTCCTCGGCAGCCACGGTTGTCCTTTCAGCCACCCTGTGCTCTCGGAGGTCCTTTATTTATCCTTTGCAGATTGGAGAGAGACTCTGAGGGACTGCTTAATGGCCTGCATCCATGGTGGAGCCAGGCTTTGAGCCAGCTGCACCCTGAGGTGCTCAGGCACTGCCCAGCAGAGCCAGGCAGGCTTTGCAAATGAGGATGGGGATTTCAAATGGAGCAGAAATTAAGGCCTAAGGACACTTGATAAAAGGCTGTGGAAAGCTTGTCCTCCAGGTCAGCAGGAAAGGGGATACTGGCTGTGGCGAAGGGCCTGAGGCTCAAACATTTTTCTCTTTTTGCAGTGCTGGGGAGAGAACCTGAGGCTGTGGCGAGCTAGGCAAGCGACCCTTCTGGTAACATCTGTCCCTAAAGCCAGGTCTCTCTCTTTTCTGCCCAAAGAGAGCACAGTTTTAACAAGGACTAGGGCTAGCGAGGACCCAGGGAGTGCTTCGAAGCACTGAGGGCCCCACCTTCCATTTCAGTCTCATTACCCCTTTCGTGGCTTTGTGACTTTTCTTAAACTAAACACTAGTTTGTTTTCAGTCCTGGGGATTATGCTGAGCTACACCCTCAGACCTTTTTAATTTCTGGAGACAGGGTCTCACTGAATCACTAAGCTGCGCAGGCTGGGCTGCAGCTTGCAGTCCTCCTGCCTCCTATACACTGTCACTGATTTCTTCCCCAACAACTCCAAGCACCCTGCGCCTTTTGGAGGAGGGTGTAGGGATGATTGCACAGCGACATGAGTATACACATATGTGAGCTCTTCCGAATGTGAAGGGGATGAATCTTAGGCCGCAGATATTTTAGTAGAAGTTTTACAATGGGGATCAAGTTCAAAACCCTTCATTGCCTTGTAATTAGGTGCTATGACTTTACAGCCACACTTGACAATTCCAGAGCCTGGGCTTATAATTGCAAGATTCCTCCCCATCATGTTCTTCCTCAGCCCCCTTCATCCATATAAGCCAGGGCCAGTGTGGAGAGGGCAGGGGAGGGGGGTGGACGCAGGGGGATGAGCTGTTTGCCATCAGTGCAGAGCTGTGGCTGCCACCCCACCTGTGCCCAGTGGTCTTATTGCCTCTGTCTAAGCTTTTATAGCCGATTTCAGTCCAGGCATGATTGTCCTGTATTGGCCTGAGAATGCTCAGTGAGTGTGCTGAGCTCCCTGCGGCAGGAATGTTCTCAGAGCAGACCTGGGCATAAAATCACTTCCCCTGCAGCTACTAGAAGCAGAGTTTTCTGTTTCATTGACACCCAGTTGATGACCCAGAGAGTAGAGCCCTACAGAAGTTTTGTAGCATCTAGCTACAAAACCTGGAGAGCATTAAAAGTACTTTATATTGCCTGCATTCGCCTTTGCTGGTTAGTAAAGGTCAGTAACTGATTCAGGCTGGGCAGAGAACTGCAGTGCTGGAGACAGGCTTTTGTGTTCTAGATACCTTCCCAGAGGGTGGGGAGAAGTCGGTTATTAACACGTGATGATAATAATAGCTACTCTTTACTGAGTGTCTCTCTGTACCAGGCTCTGATCTCATTGTTTGCCATGCTTTATCGCATGTCTGGCTCACAGCTCTACAGGGCACTTGTGACAGAGACAAGGAGCTTGTGGCAGAAAGCGATGATATAGCTGATGTTAATTCCAGGGGATGGCAAGCAGCCCAGGCAGTGCCCAGCCCAGCGGTCTTGGATCCAGGGCCCTGGAGGCTTTCTTTATGATGTTTTTGTTACTGGAGCTTTTGCATTGAACTATATCCCTAATCTTTTTTAATTTTGAGACAGGGTCTCACTAAATCACTGAATTTCCCAGGCTGGGCTCAGACCTCCAATCCTCCTGACTCAGCCTCTCAGAGTGCTGGGATCACACGTTTAGGCCACCACACCTGATTTACTGATCAACTACACTTTCACTTAGTTTACCTGACATCTGTGCAAGTTGTCACAGTTCGTTGTACAAACAAGGATCCTGATTCGGTCACTGCTGGAACTTGAAGAAGTGTGAAGAGGTGTATAGCTACCTTTCCCTGAAGAAAATAAGAGAGAAATGGAATTTCCCACCACCATCAGCTTTTGTTTAGAAGAAGAGAAGAGACTCTTCATACCTAGAGGCAGTGATGCTTTCTGTCACTTCAGATATGCAGCCAGCCACCAAGCAGAACCTGAAGGCCGGGGTGGGTGTTTGCTCAGATAAGAGTCGCACTCCCCAGAGCCAGGAATAAAGCAACAGACAAAAAAAGCGGCTTAGGGACTTAGCGGACCCAGTCTCACTCAACAGAACAACAGAGAAGCCAGCTCAGAGAAGGCCTGAGTCCACTCCCACGGCTGGGGGAGAAAAAGCAGCTGCGAGAGGCACGAGGGAGAAGAAAATGCCAACAACCCCGCCTGGGCTTCTCTCCCTCTCAGCCTGCTCCACACTTTGCAGATTCTGAGAACACCGGAGCCTGTGAGATGGGTGGTCAGTGGATCTTGGCCGGAACTGGATCATGGGTTGTTCCGGGCAGATGCTGCTCGGTCCAGTGCTGGACCCAGGTCAGCTGGGGGCAGAGGAGCTCCTCTCTCTGGAGCTAAGGAGAAGCAGCCAAGTAATTCTGGTCACCTGCAACCTTGTTCTCATCCTTACCTTCACCCCCAGTGCCCTTCCTCATAGCTCAGGTGGAGAACGGGTGACACGAACACCGGCCACGCGTCCGTCTCTACTCTGTCCCTGAATCCACAGCGGGAAAAGAACTCAGTAAAGTAACGGCACGGAACATTCCCCGGAGGTCTTCACTTCCTTCCTTCTCCTGTTGAGACATTTTCTTTAAAAAAAAAAAAAACCCAACAAAAATAACCCCAAGCTCTCTTGAGATATATTAAATCAAACATGATTCAGAAAGATTACATTTTCCAGACACACAGCAGTTCTTTATCTGAATTTAGCAAACCTGATGCTGAGTTAACACCACACTGTCTAGCACTCTTCTGAAAACTATGAGTCATCTGCGGTTCCTTGGGTGTTTGGGGAGCGGATGGAGGAGCCAGGAGAAGCAGTATCGGGAGAATGTCAGATCCCGGAGGCTTGTGAACCTTTATTTTTTAAGAGAAAGGGTCTTGCTGTATTGACCTGGGACGCCAAGATCCTCCTCCCTCCCTTCCAGAGTAGGTGCACCATCCCTCTCAGCAGACCTTTGCCCATGGTTTTGCGGCCCCACCTGGGGGTTTCTGCTCCAAGGGGCCAGATGCTGGAATGTGGAAGGGGCTGGCCCCAGGGACCTCCCGGGTTACTGTGATGACTGGAGCACATATATGTGCCGGTGCTGGCTGAGAACCGTCCAAGATTAACGGAATGTCTCTCCCTCTCCTATCCAGCTTGACTCTTATTCTGTCTGCACAAAAAAAAGTGCAAGTGGGCCCTTTTCTTGAACACACAACTTAATCTCTTTCTGTGCTATCATCCCTGGGCTCTTCCCAGCTGGCACAGGATCCTGGGGTGTTGCACCTGTCATTTCGGGGCCCACTGTGGGAGAGCAGAGCACACCCTGCTGCAGGCTTGGCCACTTCCGGCGCGAGCTACTTCCTGCTGTCTCTCTGTCAGTGAAGATGCTGCTGTGCCTTCTGACAGCCTCCTGGGGACCCTGGAAACACCTGCTTGGCATTCATTCCCCTCCTGCAGGATCTGCTTCGAAACCATTCTGTCTGGGGCTTATGGCACCATCATTTTCCTGTTCAGCTTTTTCTACTTTCGCTCACACTTGGAAATCATAAGGATGGTGACGCATTTGAAATCCTGCAGTGTCTTCCAAACAGGACACTTGGCAGAGGGAGGGGTGAAAACTCTCCCAGGTGTCTGCCACCTGTTAGCACCCACGAGGCCTTGAGTTCAATAACCAGCACTGAAGGAGAAAAAAGTGCAGCGGGAAACTAGCTAGGGATCATCTCTCTCTCTCTCTCTCTCTCTCTCTCTCTCTCTCTCTCTCTCTATATATATATATATATATATATATATATATATGTGTGTGTGTGTGTGTGTGTGTGTGTGCATATATACATAAAACACATCATTACTAAGAAATAACTAAGCTACAGTTTAGCTAGAGGAAAACCACCCATTATTCTTTCCCTAATGTGAAAACTATTCTCATAATGGTGTATTCCATTCTCCCTTTTGCCAAAAACGCACATTTTATATGTTGCAGAGTAGAACATATGCAGTTTTGTTTTCTGATATATCGACAGTGGCTGTATCTCCCCCACAGCAACTGTATAATTGACATTTCTATTTTAGCAATTCTCTCCCTGTACCGCTACTGCTCTGTGGGTAGCGATCTCCCCTGTTCTGAGAAGGGAGAGAGAAGGTTGTCATTCGCTTTATGCTCCCAGCACCCTGCAGTGTCTGGCATGCAGCTGGCCCTTGGTAACAGCCTGTAGACTGAGGGATCATAAAGTCAGAACAGATTAGTCTCACCTGGGTTTGTTTTTTTCCCTGTTCTGGGGACTGTGAGTTTGTACAGAGTCCAGAGCTCATGAAAGCTGAGACATTCGGCAAAGAGAGCTACAGGGAAGACCCTGATATTTGCTGAAATCACCCAGGAAGTTTTCCCTGAGATTTAATCTATTACAAGAAGCATAGTAGATGGGCAAAGGCCCCAGCAAAGATGAGCATGGGCCACTCTGCTGTGACTCTGCTCTTACAGACTTTGGTGTACAAACTGCAGCGGTGGCCTCACGAGAGCTGCAGGAGCCCGGAGCTCTCACAAAGACCTGGATGAGCTGACCACAGGGCTGAAGAGGGCGTCTTGCAGGACTGTTCTGAATGATTCCTGGAGTGATTCCCACCCTCAGCCTGAACCTGCACTGTACAGGCGGATCAAGTTCATACAACACAAGAAAATACCTAAGGGAAAGCCAAACTGGACTTCATTTCCAATGAAGAGGTCAAAGAAGGTTCTAGAAAGATAGCCTTGGGGGGAGTGTAGTCTGCTAAGTCACGCCATTGCCCTCAAGAAAACAGAAAGCGTGGTGACAGTGGGGCTCGGCAGCAGAGCACACTCCTGTTCTAGAGCTGGTTCTGTCTCCAGAACCGCAAAACCAAAGAGATGAGGAGGAGCAGCTAAGTAGTGAATCTGAAGTCTCCATGGACAACCTTGGCAGTTAGATGGGAGGGTAAGCCGGCCCCACAGAAGCCAAAGCACGAGCAAACAAGAACAGGCCCCCACTGCCACACAGAAAGCAGAACCCAGAGTAGCATCAGGTGCTCCCAGGAAGAGGAGATGCGAGTGGAAAATTTCATAACCAGCTAAATGAACTTTTCTGTCAGGGCCCAAGCAAAACCATCCACAAGGTGCACCTCAGATTAGACCTGCGCTGAGCAGAGTAGACGCGTTGTTTGCAGAGCTAAAACTGAGTGAGTGAAGAAGACGGCGTACTGCAGCAGGGCGGGACACGCAGACAGTGAGAGAGGGGAAGATAAAACATAAACAGGAGAAAGGGAAGAATGTGCCTAGACATTTCAGGGGGCTTGAGGTATAGCTCGGTGCAGGGAGAGAGTGCTGGCTTGATGTGTGTGAGGCCCTGGCTTTGATCCTCAGCACTGTCCCTCCTTCCCACCACCAAAAGAAAGAAAAATGGAAGCCATTCCCCATATTTTTATTGGTGATGATAGCACTGAATGCGAGACTCACACATGCAATGCAGGCCCAGAAAATGAGCGATTGTGGAGTTAACATGTTTGATCATTCTTTAAGAACCATGATGGTTAGCATGATTGTCAAGGAAGGACAGACAGACAAGAGATTCAGACAAGAACTAGACAGCAGATGAAATAAAAGGCCTGCGGTCCTGAATGAGATTGTAATTACAAGACAAACTCAGGAGATGTTTTATCTGTCTCTCTAATCCTTCTATCTACAGACAGGCCTAAAAACAATCACCGATCCAGCTGCCAAAAACATCTCCTTCTGAGAGAAGCCAGGGCTTCTAGGAGGCTGGTTAAATCCCAGAACAAGGTAAGCCCGGGTCACCTCTTCATACCCAATATCATTGGGATCAAAGCACAGAGCTTTTTCCTAAGAGCTCAGAAAGCAACCTCGAGAGGCCGTGGCCACAGCTTACTAACTTCCACCGCTGGGAAGGTGGCGCTGTTAGAGTGTGTGAGTCCATGGGGGTGTCACTAAGCCTCACCGGGTCACCTTCAGAGGGTGATAAGGAACCTCTGATTAACTATTGTGTGTGAGAGCTTGGTATTATGCTTCTGCATTCTGTCCTTGAGGACACTGGCAAGGGCATGGCTCCCCATGACAGGCCCGAGTCACCTGTGCTGGACCTGGGTGGGGTTCCACGCTCCCTGCAGCTGCTCACCAGAGTGCTGTGTGCGGACCTCCCGCAGGGACACTGCCAGGGGGCCTGATTTCCCATTCCCAGGGTCGGAGGCTGCAGGAAGCAAGGCTGAGGCAGTGTCGTGGCCTCCTGTGATAGAAGCGTGGAAATCACCAAGGGTCGTTTCCAATGTAGTCTGCTGTCAGAAGCAGACTCTAGGTGGGCAGGAGACCTGCCTAACAGGCAGCAAGGTCAAAGACTCTGCAGCCATTCTTCCAACCAGCGTGGGGATTGACTCATTTTCTTGAATGCAAAAAAAGAATCCAGTCTTCCCTGTGTGAAATTTACCCCTGAGAAATCACACGGGCAGGGCGGCGGCGCCTTACGGGAGCACCGTAAGGGGCCAGGGGAGCAGCTGAGTGGTAACGCGCTCTCCTGGCAAGTGTGAGAGCCCGGTGCCACCCCCGGTACCACACACACACACACTCAAAACAGTGTTCTGGCTAATAGGCGAAAACAGTAATGATAAAAATTTCACAGAACTCCATAAATATGTACAATTTTAGTATATATTTAACATTCGTATATACACTTAACGCTTTAATTTAAATTTTTAAAAAATGTTAAGATTAGAATGTCACCATTTTGCAAATCCCAGTGAATTAGAGATTGGAGCAGTTGATTATCTCCATTTGGCGACGTCATGGACACCAACGCCAGGTGGTACTCAGGAAAGAACACAGCGCCACCTAGCGCGCCGCCTAGGACATGCAACACGAGTCTGATCAGACTGCGGCTCGCTGCGGCCCAGCTGGAAAAGTAACGGAGGAACCGGCTGCATCACACCCCTGACTGCGTTCAGTGCAGCGCAGACTCTGAGACGGTAAAGGTCAAATGCCCAGGCTTTGTAAGCGATCAGGTTAAAAGGAAAAGAAGGAAATGAGTGCAGTCAGCCAATTAGCATCGACTCAAAGACACAAAGCATACACCTAAAGATGAGGGTGGACACTACAGCGTCCAGACCTGGACATTTAGGGGATGAAACCACAGAGACGCGTAGCAGTGACGGCCGGAAGAGGCTAGCCAGTCCTCTGGGGAAAGGGAGCAGAGTGAACGGTTAGACTCTGTAAAAGGTTACCCAAATCTACCTCATTAACACCTGTATTTAGTTAGAGGGTTTTGATGTGTCTTGTTTTACAGTCAAAGTGAACAAAAGAGAGGAGCAGAGAAAGATAGAGATTTTGACGTGGTGGCAGCTAAAATTTATTGGCTCAAATGGAAGGCACTGTGCCTGGCGCCTCTGCATAGGGTCTCATTTACTCCCTCGCCACGCTGCTGTCCACTCTCTGCGTGACCCACAAGCAGGGCTCCCACCATAGGCTGAGCAAACAGCAAAGCCACAGAGATTCCATCGTCACCTCCTCTGCTGAGTGTGAAAAAGAGACTATGTAGTATTTACTCCACAGTATTCGTTCCAGAGAGACTGCTGTGGATGACCCATCTTTCCTCACTGTGAACCAGCACTTTGGGAAGTCGAGCATACTGCCCACAGCACTTTGTGACGCATTCCTGATGCACAAGGCAGAATCTCGATCTGAAATTTTCAAAAAATAATTTATCTTCTTATAAATTAAAGACCCAGCTATCTTTATTGAATGTAAATGACCTACACACACTTACTGCTCTAGTTTCTATTTTCCAAAGACAGGGCCATTAAAGTCAAGTAGTCAATTTAAAGGTCACCAGAGTATTTTTTAGTGCTGGGGATTGAACCCATGGACTCACATATACATTCCCAGCCATTGTTAGATTTTAAAAATGAAATTTTTGGCTGAAGAAGGAGGTTGTATCTTTGTAAGAAACACTGATAATATAATAGATTCTTTGGTCTCTTCAAATCACTTGGAAAGTTCCAAGCAAGTTGCTTTATCTCCTAGCATAGAAGTAGATCCTTGAGCCTGCTTTGAGAAGCTGACCACTGGTTCCTGGACTTGCAATTCGTAGGTTGTCCACAAGAGGGCACTTCTTCCCCAGGCAACTCCAAGAAGCCGGGGTCTGGGCCCAGGTCGCTCAGAACAAAAGACGCACATATCCTCCCAAGGGGCTGAGAAGCAAAAGGCCAACTTCAAATGGCAAAAGAAACCCAGCGCCCAGTGCTGGCTCTCACAGCCTCCACAAACAGCCTGTGACTCAGGCAATTACAGTATAAAAAACACACTATTCCATCCCCAGCATCAGGGCACACATAACCAACCAACCAACCAACCAACCAACCGGAAAGCACCTGTGTTTCAGGCTAGGGCGGGCCTGGTGTGATGATTCTGGCCCACTGATCCAGTGCAGCCAACGGTGCGTTTTGCCTGAGCTATGTGTTCCCAGAAAGCGATGCACACAGGAGCAGCAGAGGTGAACGAGATGCTCCATTCATCCGGTGCTGGAGCACCCGGCACTCCCCAGGACACCCAGGTTCTCTCCCCTCACTCTGCGGATTGCTGTTTTCTCATAAAAACACATCTCCCCTTCGCGAGCCGCCCTGCTCAAACAGGGAACACTTTTTCAACTTGGGGCCACTTTCATAGTCTATTTTTAAGAAAGCCGCAAGTATTTTCCTCAGCCGACACAAAAGCAGCAAAAGCTCAGGGTGAACATCTCAAAGCAAATACGCAAAAGGAAAGCAAGCAGCCCTCTTGTTTACTTACAGGTCTTTAAGCTCCTAATATTGACATTGGTTTCTTGGTTCCCCTGTACTTTTTCTTTTCTACTGCAAACAGCAGCGCTTTCATCTGGAAGGAAGTGGGTTTGGCTTGGGTGAGCAAACCTGCGAAGTGGACAGCGTGGAGCGTGGAGCGGTCAGTAGCGGGCAAGTCTGGGGGAGCAAAAACAAGCTGCTTTACATAAGCAGCAGGGACCTTACAGAATCCAGGCTAAAGACCCAAACTTGAGATAGCGGAGGAGGGGACGTGATCGTGGCCTCAGAGAAGGCTTTTCTTTCTCTCTTTCTGAGAGTCTGTTTAACAGTATTACATTTCAGCTTCAGCAAGCCTTTCCAAAAGGGATTTTTAGAAGCAATTATGCTAAAAGCTTGAGCTCTTGGAGTGTTATCTATCCGGATATCTCTTGGCCTGAGGGACCTTAAGGTATTGAATTGAGTAAAGCTCCTGTGAAGCAGCCAGTTTCTGTATATAGAGAAAGCAGCCACGCTTGGGCACCCGAGGGCTTGCAGGTACTTGGAAAAGGCCAGGTGTGCCGGTAGCTGCTATCCCTCCCGCTCCTGCGGCCTGGCCTGCAGAGCTGTCTTAGGAAACCGAGCTGCGCCCGCCTGGGTACTGCTGATCCCAGAGGTTCTGACGGTGGCTGCCTCTGTCTTCTAGTGCCAGAGTTTCACACCGGGCTCTTAGGGTGGACATACGTGGGATCTGCACATCCCGGAGTCCTGTGCCAAAGGTCTGCTTAGAAAGGTGAAAGACCCCACACTTTCCGTGGACACCAAAGGGCTGCAAAGGAACCCAGGCTGGGAAACTACACAGGTCCCGGATAAGTACTGGTTATCAGGATGAGCTAGAAACAGTCCCCAGCCTTTCCCTTTCCCCTGACAGCCATGAAGGGGGGCAGCCCCACTGCAGGCGACAAGTCCTAATGATTAATGACAAAGGTTTGGGAAGGACAGAGCCTGATAGTGATTTCCCAGAGTTCCCCTAACTGCAGTGAGCTATAGTCAGCACAAACAGTCCCCCCTGGAGTCCCCACAAAAGCCACAGCGGGGAGGCAGGGCTTTCTCCCGGAGAGCTGAGGCTGCCCTGGAGGCCCGATCAGGGAGGTACTCGGCTGGGCTGCAATTGGCTTCAAACACGGACCCATTGAGGCAAGAGATTCGGGCTTGGCAAATCGGCTGAGCAAGTGGGCATGACCTGCCAATAATGGAGAGCCAGGAAATACACTGAAAAATGGTTCCCAAAGCCCCAAGCCTTGGGCAGGTGGGGGCGGCGCTCCTCAAGTCTCCCAGAGACCTGCGCAGGTTTCCCACAGGAGGGCCTGGCCCTGACCTCGGAAGGAGGGGCGGGAGATGCAACAGGCCTCCGAGCCTTGCGGCCTCGGTGCTGCCTTCGCAGAGTTTGAGCTCATCCCACGGAGCGCGCGTCTTTCCCTGTGCTACACGGTCCCACCCCGCCCAGCAGAGCGAGTTTCTTTTCCGATCTTTCATGAATGTGAAACCTTGCCACTGTTTGCGATTGTCTTGGCTAATTCTTCGGTCAGCACAGAAAGAAGCCAGCAGATATCTTGAGAAGGAGACCCCAGAACCCCAGAAGCTGGCTGCACCATCCCAGGTGACTCTGCCCTGCCGCTGCACGCTACCCCACAGATCTCAGGTGGGCTGTGACTGCAGATGACGGCTCGGCCTGGCTGCTCCTCGCCTACCCAAGCAGCACAAGCTCACAGGCCCTGGTCAGTCCCGGGGATGCCCCAGGGCATGACCCCAGCTGCACCACAGGTCCTAATAAAATTCTGCCAGGGGCGGCCCTAGTCTGGGTAGAGGGGGCTGAGTGGGGTGTGTGAAAAGGGCTGATGGCTTGTGCATTAAGACGGGAATTCTGGAGACTGGTGGCTGCCCTGCTGGTGGAGGGGGAGGCCGAGGCTGAGGGCTTGGCAGGAGAAGGAGGAGGAGGAGGAAGAGGAAGAGCAAGAGGAGGAGGCTGGAGGCCAGGTCTGTGGTCAGCAGAAATGCCCCAGAGGCGGCAGGGGTAGAGAACCCGAAAGAGGCAGTAAGCATTGCTGGGACGGCTCCAGAAAACAACCAAGAAGCTAAAAGCCGTGGCTGCTACGAAGCTGGCAGGGGTGGTTAGAAGCCACCAAGGGCTGTCACACCGAGGACCTGCGCTCCAGTGTAGCTCGGATAACTCAGTGACCTTACTTACACCCTGTCTTGAAGTAGAAGAATTTTTAAAAAGGCTGAGGATGCAGCTCATTGCAAAGGCTCTGGGTTCCAACCCAGTAAAAAGAAAAAGAAAATTCTGCCACCAGAATGTAACACTAGGAGTTAAGAGGTGCTGACACTCAAAGGCCAGGGTCACTAACTTCAAGGAACCTCGGTTTGTTGGTGAGGACACTTTAGGAGAAGGGTAAAGAGAGCTTCTAGAGCCTTGAAGCTGACAGAGCGATGTTGCAGGCCGTCCAGTCCAATCCTTCATCTCATAAACAGGCAAACTGAGGCCCAAAAGGAAGCAGGCACGAGGTCCAGCACCATGTCCCCTGACCCCGGACTGTGTCTGTAACTGTGAGGACATGAGGGTTCAGTTCTCCCAGCGCTGAGCCCTCCCCCACAGCTGTCCTCCCTCTGAGCAGCGAGGAGTCTGTACTCTGCTGCGTGGCTTTGAACCTGGTCTCTGTCCCTTCCTGTGAGCTTTTGGGGGACGATCTCACCGTGTGTGGCCTGGTTTCATCTGCGAAGTGAGAATAATAGTGACACAGGCCATCTGTGATTGCTGAGGTCTAAGTGCGTGTGTGTGTGTGTGTCTGTGTGTGTGAGTG